>JAQZBX010105783.1:0-10813 GCA_029593785.1 Cabassous unicinctus
GTATGGCTGGGTATAATTTAACATTGCCCTGGAGTGTGTGCTTCCTCTTCATTCATTCATTCATTCATTCAGTTATTTGCCTAATAAACACATATTTGTACATTCATTGTTGACAACTTGATTTCTTTGTGCTTGGAAAGGCACTAACCCTTACCTCCAAACACCTAAAAGTGGGGAAGAAGGAATAAGATACAATATAATGTAAAAATATCATACTTGCTTTTGATCTATGTGATACAGAACAGAATTCCTAAGAACAAGCTAAATCATTCATTTGGCCAGTAAAAGTAATTCTTTGCTTGTCTGCAGTGCTTTTGAACTCCCCCCCCACCCCCGCTTCTTTTATCCTCATTATCTCATTTCAGCCTCACTACTTCCCAGTTACTGCCCCACAATTGGAGGTAATAGTTCAAGACTTGAAAGTGTGTGGCTTGCTTATCTTTTTACTCTGAGTTTCCTTTAAGCAGTTTGTAGACAAAAGAAAAGAAAAGAAAAGAAAGCATGGATTTAAGTATTTTTTCTTTGCAAGGCTTTTCCTTTCCTTGTATTTGCTCATTTTTGCTAGTGAACTTGAGTAAACTTTCTTCATAAAGTTTGAACATACATTCCAGAGAGAGGTTTTAGAAACTCTTGCCGTTGGGCAGCAGTACTACCACAGTGACCAATGACAAGCTGGTCTGTGACATGTTCTATAATCTCTTCTCAACCTTTTCACTGGGGAGGACTGAGCTCAGTTTTATATGAAAAGCATTTGGCTGCGCTAGGTCTCCTCTAATTACAATGCAGTCAAACACTTGTTGGCACGGTGCTAAGGAAAGCTGACCACAGTGTCAGAGCCAGATTCCAGGGCTGCTCTTCCACTTCTTGGCCATGGGACCTTCTCGCTTCATGCTACATCTTCCAGTCTGCTTCTCCATCTGTGAAATGGGGACAGCACTACATACCTCGGAGTGTGCGTTTTTGAAGGTAAAATGAGAGAAGGTATGGAAAACACTGCTGAGCACAGTTTATTAACAATAATGCAATTAATACTGCTATTAATACGAATTAACACTTTTCAAAGTGAAGAGTTTCACATATCAACCCAGACCTAGGAAAGGGCAAATGTCGTTTCATCACCAAGGTCAGTTTTAAAGAGGCCTAAAAGTAAAACGTCTATGATCAGAATGGTGGCTGCCTCTTCTGAGGGGGGTGGGTATGACTGGAAGGGGCACAAGAAAGCCTCTTGGGGTGCTGGAAATATTCTATGTCTTGATCTGGGCTCACAGGTAAAAATTCATTATCACCTAACAATTGTGTGCTTCTAAGGAAGGAGGGAGGGAGGGAGGAGGGAGGAGGGAGGAGAAGGGAAGAAAAGTGTAGGCAGAATTGGTTTTCCCTTGGCTTGATTTGCTCCTTCTAAGTTACCCACAAACTTACTTCAGGAGAGGCCTGCTCAAAGAGTGAGCTCATTAGCCAGAAAGAATAGTGCTCTATTTCCTCCATGAGATCCTAAGGCCTGTAGAGAGGTATTCATGAGTTTCATTTTGGTCTACATTTAGGTGTATGAAGCCATGGAAGTAACATGTCCAGAGACAGCATGTCTGTCTGTCTGTAATCTAAATGTGCTTATCGACCTGTGTGGGATGCCTCGTCCTAGGTGATCCTTGTACTGAAATCAGTGACTGTCAACCCAAAGTTTCCCATCAACCAACTGGTCAACATTTTCTAGCCATCCCCTATGAGCTCAGCACCAGCAGACACTGTAAATTCCTTATGGATACCTATAACATATCTAAACCCACTGTTTGGGCTGTACAGACTGGGCGGGTATTTGCAGGTAACCCCCGTGGATGGCAAGGGCAGGGAGGGCAGGTTGCACTGGGCAACCTGGACTCAGAGAGAACAGAATCAGAAGACTTTTCTCAGTGTGCAGGGCGGGCCTGTCTCAGGGCATGGGGACGGTGCCTCCTTAGACTGATCTCATGCCATAAAACGTTCAAGGCAGTCTGGCCCCAAGAAGCCATAAACAGAGCAATGTCTACTTTACAATGGGTGCACCTAAGTGGAAATGGAAATTGTCTACCTGTGTATTCTTAATCCTTTTCATCTCAAGAACACCAAACCATTACTGGCATAAATCTCCCCATAAAAGAGGCTGAAAGGGTAGGGTGAAGTTAAGATACTCTGGTTAGAGCTGGTAAAATGACTTTTAAAAAATTGTTGTTTTGGAAACAAGATTTATCTGGAGAGAAACGGTTTTTTGAATCAAGCAGTTCAAAAGGATGTCATGCTTTCTTAGACAAATTTTAGAGCTTTTTTTGCTCATGTAGCACAGGTGCCACATAATCGTGTTAAATTAAGTAATGGAAAACTAACATGAGTAATTAAGAAGAGAGGACTGAATTTATAATATCCCAATTTGAATAGATTAAATTTCTTTTTTGACTTTATATTTGCATGAAAGGAAAAAAAAAAACCTCTGGTTTTTCAAACATGGATGGTATCCTTTGAAAGAAATCCAGTATATACTCTGAGAAGCTAAACTGTAGAAACTTGTTGAGTAGAGAAGGAAACGAAAAGACAAATGCTTTCTCCTGTCTTCAGAAAGACGTGAAAAGCCTTCACCATCAAGGTAGGCTTTCCGCAGGGTCTGAGAAACCTGCCTAGGTGGCTGGACTCCCACCTAAAGAACTTTGGCCAAACCTGCATGCACTTTACAGGGAAAACAAGGGACCTGTTCACTCACAACCTCCCTAACCTTTTAGAGTTGCACTCCTGACATGCTGGGCTGGGTCATTCTTTGTTGTGCATAGAAGGATGTTTAACAGCATCACGGCCTCTACCCAAGCCCCCCCCGCCCCAATGTCTCCAGATGCTACCATATGTCCCCCGGGAGCAAAACTGATGCCTCCTCCCTCCTTCTAATCCAATCCCCCTGCATAAGTGAAGAAACCACAGCCAACAAGAGTGTTTTGAATCTGAACTCAGCGCTTTTCTCACTAAGCAGTGCTAATGCTTAGTGAGAAATTCAAATTCTATTTTCTGCCCGAGCTCCATGCTGGGGAACTGCATTTCCTACGCCTATTGTCCGCAATGACAACACCTTCTGGACTCTCATGAACAAAGGAGCCTCACGGCTTCCCAAGCAGAGCACAGCATTTCCTGAGGAGCCTCCCATCTGCAACCGCCCAGGGTACCCTACCAACTGAAAGCAGGAGACTGCAACAAATTCCCAGGTGTCATTTTAAAAGACCCATTATAATCGCAGACTTCAACAGTTCTATCCAAATTCCAGCAACAGGAACTGAGAATCATGAAGCCAAAATTAAGATATGCCACATGAATTCCACTAATGGCCTGGGGGTGGGGGTCCTTGCTAGGCCTGGTTTGCTGAGACTCTAGCTCTCTTTGCGCCTGGAACAACGTGCGCCTCTCAATCCATTGGTTCAGAGGTGTCTTCACTCACCAAGTGGTGATGGTTTCTGGGAAAAGAAATCTCCAAAAACAATCCATTACCCCTTTTAACACTAATATAAGGCACACTACAAAATGAGGCATTATACGAAAAACTAAATTCATCCTGTTTGGCCTAGACAGATTAGAAGTCAGAGGAATTCAGAAACCATGAGCTTCCACGGCCAATAAGCCATACTTGGAACCATCTGAATGTATTGTATACTGCCTGGATTTTATTTATTAAAATATTTTGAATCTCTTCTTTTATTCCCGCCTTATTTATAAAGGTTATGTGACATCATTCAGCTAGAGTAAAAAATGCCCTAAAAAGAGCTAAGAGGCCACGTTGTTTCTACCATTTAGGAAAGGAAGACGAAAAAAAAAAACCTAACAAACCCTGTTTTTTTTCCCCCCGTTCACAGAAATAACAGAAGGAAAGCTGCTACTGTAATCAGCAGTGATTGCAGGCATTTCCTGTATTTTTTTTTTTATCAAGCTGCTTGTTTTTTTTCCATTACATATCCAGTGAACTCCAGTTAGGTCAAAATTAGAGAAAAACAGGACCAATTGTGCCTCCAAACCCACAAATCTGCCTACTTAGCTCTGCTAATTTTATTGTGTTGACTCCACAGTTCCACAGAGGCCAGATAGGAAAACCTCCTTGGACCATTTGTCTCTTCCTCTGAGTTGCTACACTTCCCCATTATTCCTAACCCATTTACTTTTGAGTGTTCCAAGATGGAATATTTGCATCGCTTCACCTTTCCCAGGCTGAGATTCCACAGTCAGGTTGTTTGAATGAGAAGTGAATGAAAACTTCCCTACTGTTTGGTATTCTTGGGTCAAGCATCTCCTTTCTCAGAGGTTCCAGTTCCAACTCCCTGAGGTCAATGCCTAAACCTCCAGGTCTCATAGTTATGCTTGACCATTACTAGGGGTCTTTACTATTATATTTTTACCCCAAGAAGGGCAAGTAGGTCTTCTTTCTTATGCCTCACCTTCCATTTCTTGGGCTTTAAGTCAATTTCTTGTTTTGTCTTTTGTGCTTACAAAAGAGCACTGGGAGCCTCCTTATTTAGGTCAATTACTATGCAGCAGTGATAATCACATAACCTTATTTCCATTTTTCTTTTCTGTTGCTTCAAGACTTTCCATGAAAGGTGTATTCTACTGTATTTTAAAAATAATTTTTAATATCTTGCCTTTAGAATACATATCACACTGGCTTTTGCAATCAAAATCAGTGTTTTCACAGCTGTCAGTATCTCTTTTTCAAACCTCCTGAAAAGCTAAGGAAACCTTCTTCATTAATCTGAAATCCTTACAGAAGCATCTAAGATGACAAGATCTTTGGCAAACCCTGAGTAGTTTCTTTTCCTCCACTCTGCCCCAAAACTATGCAAGTGCCCATTCTCCTTTGTTGGTGAAACTTCAGGCAGGTTTTCCTTTTAGTGATGTCTGCCATGCCTAAGTTACACAAATGACTTCATTGCTTTAAACAACAAGACCACAGAACAATCTCTCCAGGTGACAAGTCCACAATCCTCTCCTAAGATGATGATTCAGGACATTTTCCTCTAAACTGCACTTGAGTTATTTGGTTCTCTGACAGTTTATTCTTCAATTATCCATGCTTCTTAACATTTTCTTCTCAATTGTTCATCTTAATTCTCATTGTTTTATGAGATACAGCATCACGATTTCATAGACTATTAGAGTTGGGGTGGACCTTGGAGGTAAATAAATCCATTCTGGAATAGTTTTATACAGTTGAGGATTAGAAATGTTTTTCTAGTCCTTCTGCAGTCACCTCAGATGACCGCACTCCTCAAACACACAGTCTACTTTCAAGTCAAAACCTGACATCCTTAGCATCAAACCTCGTAACCAATCAATTACTATTTAGCCACTACTGGCCACATACCTGACGCCACGTTATTATAGGGGAAAATAGCAACAGCAGCAGCAGCAGCCATTCCTGAGCCCTGCCTACGTGCATTACCTCATTTAATATTCACAATAGTCACCTGCGGGAGGGAGTGTTCCTATCCTGATTTTCAAATGAGAAACTTGAGGGTCAGGGGGAGAAATAACTGCCCCCAGGAAAAAGAGCTGCCCAGAGTGCACATGGTGCTGCCGGGACCTGTCCTGGCCGTGACTGGCTCTCAGGTGTGTGACCCTGGAGCCAGGCTGCCCGTGGCAAGCACCGGGGCTGCTGCTTCTGCCCACGTGGCTCCCGTCCCCCACGGAGACTTTCTTTCAGGGTCCATCGCTCGAAAGCTACTCAGAAAAATCAGTGTCTTTCCTTTATATGCATCATTATTTTTGATACAAAATATTTTCAGAAATAGGATTTAATCTCAAAGGAGGACTATTAGCCACAAAAGAGAGGATGCAAAGCAAAACCTAGTGGAAAAATATTCAAAGTAAGAGCAATATTGTTTTTCCCTGAGAATAAAGTCTCTCAAGAAGACTCTCTGAAGGAGATGACAATATTCATTTGGATGTGTAGACTCTGGTGTGTTTGCTTAAAAAATCTGCCAACTTCCTTATGCCAAAATTTATAAACTCCCGGCCCTCAGATGCACTCACATGCTTTCTGGAAGAGCTAATCTGGCAAGCACTTTTGATAACCAATTGTTTTCTTTACTTTCTTTCACACATTAACTTGATTTCTTAGCTATTAAGAAGCTAAGATTTCTTGTATGAAATCTGACCTATAATCTTCTTTACTGCTGGCTTCCCCTTGAACAATGGCAAGAAAAAACTCCACAAAGTTCCTTAGATCCTCCAAGTGAAATGTCTTTCTTCTCTCCACAGTTGTTTTCTTCTCTTCAGACGTGGCCACTGAAGTCCATTCTCATGTGCTACTCTTTCTCCTTGCCCTCATTTCAGTATAGGATGTTTTCACTCCTCACCTTCCTAGGCTGCCTTTCAAGGAGCTTTTTTCTTTTAATAGACATCCTTCTCAGAGGTATTATTTGTGATGACTGAATTACTGTCTCTGGCCAACTACCATGGAGGGTGGGAACAGAGAAATGGACCATGAACTTGTCTGACAAGTTGGACTGCTGCCAGGACAGACGGAGTCCATCAGTTAGATGCCCCACTTGGTTTCTGCTAAGGGCAGATGGCAAAGGGGGTGGGGAGAGGGAACGCATACTCAGGATAACCCAGCTTCATTAGTTTATAATTGTCCCCATATGTCTTCAGTACCAGGTTACCTCAACAACTCTCCAATCTCTTTTCACAGTTTTCTTAATCATTTTATTTTGTTTGAAACTAGGATGAAAACAACCAGGTCACAGTTACCAAATTGCTTGTCATGGAGGTAATTTAGATTAGAATCCTGAGGCTTATCAACTCCAGGTGATGGCTGCAAGGTAGCTCATGCTAACTGGTGAGTGTGCTTTCTATGAAGTTCTAAAGAACAGCTCCCATTTGACGTACTGTCATGGGGGAATGTGCCCACCCCCCTATCAAGGATACCCTCCCTGTGGCAGGTTTGTCTCACACACAGCACTATGCTGAGCACCTTGGAAGACCCAAGAGAAGGAGCAGCTAGTTGGGGAGACAGGACTAACAAAAGTGAAAAGTTTAGAGACTGAAACAGCACTACATCACTTTCCATAGACCGAAATCCCATAAGCCAATGGACAAATACTCATTAACCTTTTGGAGAAATCATACCCCATCCTCCTGCCCCTCTGACAACATAGGGCAAGCTCTGTCATTCCGTAACTTTAGGCCTTTCTAGGACACAGGTTCCTAGAACACAGGAACTTTCTTTGTTTCATATTAAAAAGAAAAAAAAAAAAAAGACTAAGAGTCATATACAAAGGTAAAAGAAAAGAAGGCAAACTATGGGAAGAATCTCTGCGCTGAGTTCCCCAGGTGCCCTCTGTGATGGGGTGATGATTACACAAGGGAAAGAGCCTGTGCTTGGTTCCATGCAGGTTCTAATTATAGCTCTACAGCTTGCTTCCATCTAAAACACTGATATACAATGCAGATACAGCAAGCACTGAAGCACCTGTAGATATTTCCAAAGTCTGGCCTTAAATCACATGTATGCCCCCAATGAT
The DNA here is from genome assembly GCA_029593785.1 of Cabassous unicinctus. Classification (NCBI taxonomy): domain Eukaryota; kingdom Metazoa; phylum Chordata; class Mammalia; order Cingulata; family Chlamyphoridae; genus Cabassous; species Cabassous unicinctus. The sequence continues at coordinate 7,524 of JAQZBX010105783.1, forward strand.
GGCCAGATACTGAATTTGTGCACGTTAGTGTTCCCTGAGACAGTAAAGGGATCCCCACTGGAGAATGTGGCAGAAGCCGCAGGGAAAAAGGGCTTCTGACTGCATTCCTTGCACTCCTCAGTTTGTTCTTCCAGCCAAGTGCTCAGCGACTCGAATCTGGGCAAGACAGACTGGGTAGAAGGAGATTTAGGTTTCATGGGCTGCTCGTTTCTTTGTGCAATAATGAAGTTAGATTTTCATCCTCTTGCCAATAGCATTCACCTCCACTACCTTCTAGGCACCTGGAAAGGACAGAAAGCAGTGTCTGCAATAGGCCCTGTGGGGCATGGCGAGTTGGTGACAGGCTGAGCTCAGAACCTTTGTTCTGCTTGGAAGAGTTGGCAACTTGTGAAATTGTATCTGTCTACTTTATTTATCCATATCCAGGGCCTATGACTGAGGCCTGAGCTACACAGTGGTCAAGTGGGAACAGCAGATGGAGAAATTCTCCAGGAGTGCGATTCACACGGAAGCCCACTCAGGACAGGCTGGAAGCCTTCGAGGAACTGTCTCAGCATTTCTTCAGCAGCTCAGGCCAAAGAGACCGGATTTCTCAGGATCTTCTAGCACACATTATCTTGAAAATGAGAGCTCCCTAAATATATATTATTAAGGCCTCAAATTCATTTTCCTCATATTCTGGCTTTTTCTTGGCTTAAGTAATTCAGATAATTGTTCTAATTCACTTTTTCTTTTTTTTCAAACTTATGTCAGTATATCATAGAATTCTCAGTGAGGGAAAAGGTTTTAGCTTCTCCCAGAAGCCCTGGACTTCAGATAGCTGTATGCTTCCAGCCTTGTTGGCTAGGCCATGTCCACCCTCTGGGAAGGCTGCAGCCTTGACTCAGAAAAATCATGAACAAAGCCCCGTGGCTACAGGAAACTTAGACAGACACAGCAGTTTCCTCTCAGGGCAGTCCTAACTCTGCACGTATTTATTTACATGCTGCGCAGCATACCCACCACAGTTGTGAAGCAGACGCAGGTACTATAGGACTTACTGTGAATGTACGTCTCCCTGTTCATCGGGGTCCAAAGACCCAGCCTAGTAGTTGTTCACACATTAAAAATGTCTGGAGAGTGAAGACAAAGGAAGTGATTCACTCCCATTAAACCAAAACTACAGATTCAGGAAACAAAAATATAAGAGGAAAGTAAATGACGTAAAGGAAAATGAATAACCAGCAGTATTTTGGACTATTCTTGCAGAGACGAAGCACAGTCACCCAACTGGGGTCCCCACAGCAGCCAAGATGAGACTTACGAGGAGCTCCGGCTCCTTTAGGAGTCACTGCTTTGTGATGGCATGAAAAAGCATGGCTATCCGTGATGTTGCCCCTCCTTCGTTCATCAGTCAAATGTCTCTTTCTGCCCTAGCACGAACTCTATCCAGGGCAGAGAAGGAGCCCTGCTGGGAAAAAGTCCCATGCCCTTTCCTTACTGCCAAATCAGTGGCTGAAAACTCTATCTGTAGAGATTTATTCCTTTGGCTCAAGGTTCAAAGGCCCTAGCTTCATCAGATCCAAATTACTCCTGCCTGGTTTACAGTTTGAAAACGGAGACTGAGCCACAGGGTGCACTTCATTTGGAAGAAGAGATATGATGACAACTGATAACAATAAAAATAATAACAGTTGTGATTTGGGCTCCTTCTATCAGGTACTTATTAGTATAACTATTTTACAGGTAAGGAAAGTGAGTCTTAGAGAGGTTAAGAAACCTGTAGGTTACAAGTCAGAATCAAACACATGGTTCTGCATTTAAATGTGGATTACCGGGTAAAAAACATGCAAAGAGAACGTACTTGCAGTAAGTGACCACCCAAAAGAGCAGCCTGGAACTCAATTCCTATGCATTTCGGGTAACGGTTTTCAACCTTGGTGCAGTGCTGGCACTGGTGTGTCTGAACCAGCTGTGAGGTCATAAGGTAATTGGGTGGTACTAATACAGTAATTGGAGTAATGGTTCATCTCTAGTGCTCCCTGTTGAAAAATAGTGTGCGAGTAGTTTGTACACATTTGTTCTGTTTATTCCTCACAACCGCCCTATGAGGGAGGTATTGCAGTCATGTTTTGTCATTCTAAAACACATTTTTATTCTCATATTTGAACAATTTTGAAATTAAGACAGATACATACAATTGGCAGGTTTTTTAAATTAGAAAAAATAGAAAAAGGGGGAAAAGAAAACATGCAATGAATAGACAATATTTATAAGCATGGTAGAAATTAATCCAACTATATAAAAAATCACTTTAAACATAAATACTCTGCATATACTAATTAAAAGAGAGAGCTTGTCAGAGTGAAAAAAACAGAAACAAAACAAGACCCAACTACATACTGTCTACAAGAAACCCACTTTAAATATAGACTCACATGAGTTAAATGTGAGGAGGAGAGAGAAAAATGGCATGCTAACGCTACTCAAAAACAAAAACAAAACTGGAGTAGCTATGTTAATTTCAGACAAAGCAGACTACAGAACAAGGAAAAGTATCATTATGTAATGATAAAGGAGTCCATTCTTCAAGAAGACCTAACAATACTAAATGAGTATGAACCTAAAACAGAGCATCAAAGCGATAGAGACAAAAAATGGTAGGTCTCAAACCCAAAATGAGGTACCACTTCACATATGATTATAATAAAAAAAGGCAGTAATAACATGCGTTCTGAGGATGTGAACAAATTGGAACCTTCATAGGTTGCTGGGAGGAATGTAAAATGGTGCAGCCAGTTTGGAACAGTCTGGAAGTTCCTCAAACAGTAAAACATAGTTACCATTTGACCAAGCAATTCTACTCCTAAGTATATATCGAAGAGAAATGAAAACATTTGTCCATACAAATACCTGTACAAGAATGTTCATAGCAGCATTATTCATAATCACCAAAAACTGGAAACTGTCCAAAAGCCGATGAGTGGGTAAACAAGATGTGGTATACCAATGCAATGGTATATTATTCAGCTATAAAAAGGAATGAAGTACGGATACATGCTACAACCTGGATAAACCTTGAAAACTATATGCTAAGTGAAAGAAGCCCGTCAGAGAAGAGCATATATTGTATGATTCCATCTATTTAAAATGTCCAGAGTAGGCAAATCTATATAGACAGAAAATATATTAGTGGTTTGCCTAGGACTGGCAAGTGGGGTGGGAGGGCTGGGGAATAGGGAACAGAGGTCCTTTTTTTCTTTTCTTCTCTCTTTTTGTTTTGTTTTGATCTATTTGGATGGTTTGCCTTT
>JAQZBX010105784.1:0-10812 GCA_029593785.1 Cabassous unicinctus
ATTGGAAAAGGTGAAGTCACATGTGTCATGGTCCTTTTGTTCACTGACAAACTGCTTGTAATATCTGGTAATAATGATGGTATTTAAAGCATGATTATCATGTAAATGATAGATGTACTCATGGAACTAAGATAAAGAAGCATCCTCTGTATCCAAATATAGTAGTTGGGGCAAATTGTAGGTTTGTACTTGAAAGTGGTCAGATATATACAAGTCTTTTACATATGATCATAATAGGGAAAACTTTATCTGTTGTAAATGCTAAACTGGACAGGATGTTGGCATATCAGGGATTCACCTTCATTCTCTCAGGCAAACCAAATAGATGGCTACTCTCAGCAAAGGGGGTATCGGAAGTGCTTTGTACTAGAGTGATATGTATAATTTATTTTCAGAATAGTATACAATATTTACGGCAATCTATTGACCATCTGTCTTCCTATTTTCCTCACCAAAACTACTCTAAGCCAATTTATGGTGTATGTTTAACCTTTATGGTTTAATGAGAAGAGATAAATAGATTTTAATTCACCTTTATTTTATTTTTAGTGATACAATTATAATAATATGAAAACAAGCTTCTGGGAGCAAAGAGTAAGGCAAAAAGCCCAGAGGGATTGTTAGAATGAATATGGATGTTGACAGGCAATATATAAGGGCAATTTTTGGAAAGGCTTTACCTAAGCTTTATTTTAAAGGAAGAGAAATTCTGATTCTCAGAGAAGGTTGGGAGAAAATAGTCAGTTTATATGCTGTATTTGGCAAGAGAGAGGCCATATTTGAGCAATAAGGATGCTTTCAGGAGGTAACTTCTAGGCAATATATAATACTAGGCTAAGTTTCATTTTCACAAGAACATAGTTCATAAGTACAAGCATCCATATCAAGGACCTCATATATTGGTCTGTCCTCCTTTACTACATGACCCCTGGGGATGGGCCTTCCTGGCAAAGAGAGATTCTTACCAAGCACCAACTAGTGATGCATTTTGAAAAATATCTACACCAAAAGGGGGAAATATTAAACACAAATGAGCTTTTATGGCTAAGAGATTTCAAAGTGAGTTGAGAGATTATTCCAAAGGTTAAACTTATACACATATCAGACAGATCTCACTGACTGCCACAGTAAACAGTGCCACAAGCAGGGGTGCTCCTGAGGACTTTAGAGACATCTAGATAGTATAGACAGGGCAGCACACTCAGGAAATCATCACCCCATAGGTGGGCCCTACCTTGGAATATACGATAACCTGTCTGCCCAATGTATCAAGATTATACTCATTTATAATGTTCCTACACATGATTATCCTGTTCCTTTTCTTTGAACCTACAATTAACACTATACCCATTAAATATATGTTCAAGAGACTTATCTTCTGGCTGTTCATAAGCTGGTTTAGCCCTGAATCTCAACAAAGTTTTGGTCAAAACTTAATCTCCAGTTTATTGGACAGCTAATGAAATGATGATGATGGACGACACCCATCTCAAAAAACAGAGTATCTATAACTATAAGCAAGACAGTTTCATTAATCTGCCCCATGGGATCTAAGCTCCTTCTCTATGAGAAGCAGAGTGGACATCACCATCCTAAAATCCTAAAGATTGAGGATCAAACAAACATAAGATGGGAATCCAACTATGGACTAAAGTAAACATCATTGTTCCAATAATGGAAGAGCTTGTAAAACTGATATAAACTCATTGATTACCAGAGGTTCTGTGGGGAGGGAGAGGGAACTAAAGTGTAACATGGGGCATTTTGGGGAAATTTAAATTTTTCTTCATTATATTGCAATGACAGATGCAAGCCATTACACAATTTTTCAATATCTATGAAATTGTGTTGTGCAAAGTGTAAACTATAATGTAAACTATAGACTGTGGTTAGTAACAATACTTCAATATGTGTTCATCAACTGTAACAAATGCACCACACTAATGAAAGATGTTAGTGGGGTAAATTGTGGAGGGGGGAGGGATGGAATATATGGGAATCCCCTATATTTTTGATGTAACATTTATGTACTGTCAATCTTCTTTAAAATAAGGTGAAAAAAAAGCAGAGGTTGAGGGCTAAAGCAAAGGCTGTGTTAGAAGCTAAATAAAATAAAAAATAATAATGGAGTAGGAGGGGATGAGAGACTGGTCTGGATGTGGGAATCACAGTGATCTTTGTCATGAAAAAATTAGAATAGGGAGGTGATAGAGTAAGCATAGAAGAAAGAAATTTGATAAGATTCTAAAAGTGTCAAACAGACAGTGGGAGATTCAGCTTTGATCAATTATTGCCATGAATTGAAAGTAGTTATAGGTGTATTCTATCAAATGCCTAATGTACTATATATGTTTGAGAAGGTCAAAACAATAGACAAGAAATTTTCATTTGCTGCCAGTGAGAGTTGCGGATCTTCATAATTTCTGGATATTCAACCCACTGTGATCTTAAATCCATTTCTATCTTCCTGATCTAGTATTATATTTTCCTGCCCTGTACTAGTCGATCATGAGACTGATTATGCCTTGGGTTACTCCAAGCTAATTCAGCTTCTTCTATTAGATACTTTTAAACCAGATCTATCTTCCCATCATAGCATTTATTTTAGCTATAATTTGACATTTGTTTCCATAAACCTTTTGTATATCTCCCTTTCCATCACAGAACTATTTTATGCTTGATGGCAGGAGTTATATCTCTGGTTACTAGCTTAGTGTGTGGCATAGATGAGAGACTCAGCAGGTATTTTTTTAAATAAATGAATTGTTGGACAATATCACACATTTTATTGCTCCCACAAAAATTTTGTTATTACTCTTTTAACATCTTATTTTTACTGCCTATGTTGGGTATATTTGTGCTATAAACAAAATTATAGAAATAATTTTCATAATGAAAGATAGTAAGTTCCCCTATGTTATGCATTTTGAAATTGATTTAAAATGAATTGATGGACCCAGTATAATTATTATTAGGTTGCACTATTTATATATCTTCTTTAAAATATGTATGTTCACCCTCATCCACTGCTGGTGGGAATGTAGAATGGTGCAGCTACTGTGGAGGGCAGTTTGGCGGTTCCTGAGAAAGCTAACTATAGAACTGCTATATGATCCAGCAATTCCACTCCTGGGTATATATCCAGAAGAACTGAAAGCAAAGACATGAACAGATATATGCACACCAATGTTCATTGTGACATTATTCACTATTGCCAAAAGTTTGAATCAACTGAAATACCCTTCAACAGATGAACAGACAAACAAACTGTGATATATACATACAATGGAATATTACTCAGCTGTAAGAAGGAATACAGTATTAACACATGGGATAGCATGGGTGAATCTTGAGTACCTTATGTTGGGTGAAGCAAGCCAGGCACTGAACGGCAAATATTACATGACCTCACTGATATGAATTAAGCAAATTGAGCAGGCTCACAGAGCTAGAGTCTGGAAGATAGGTTTACAGGAAATAGAAAGGAAGAATAAGGTTGTCAGCCAATGGCCATATGGGCAAATCTATGATAAGGGGCAAGAGTGAAGTTGTACAATGGAGGGAAATGACAGTGGTGTAATGATACTTTTAGGTTAGGTGGTGCTAGTTTGTCAGGGGTGTGGGTTGGGGAGGGTAGGTTGTACTATCCATGGAAATGGGGGGTGGATTGGGGTAGGGAGCAAGTGACCACTGAGGATTGGTGGCTACATGGCTAAGCTACAATGTTTTGAATGCTCTTTTGGTAATACGGCAACTGAGAGGTGCTCATTTGGAGTGTTGGATGTAGGGGGTAATCGAGACAGAGTGCACCTGGGACAGGTTTCTACGGATTTTGTGAGTGTTCTTCTTGCCATAGTGTGTTATATCAGTGGGTGTAAACCCACATACTGAGTGACAAGGTGGTAGACTCCCATCCTGGGGAGGCCAACTATGCTCTCAAATAGAGGGGCAGGAGTCTCTAGAGAGTATGGGTGGTGCCTAATAAGGAAGAGCAGACCAAGTTTGTCAAGCCCTCAATGTTGTTACAATTAGCTATGAATTTTTCCCTTCAAGGAGTGAAGCTTGGTGGTTGCCTTGGGCTTCAAGGGGAGGGGGAATTAGGAATAGAATATTAATAGATGGTACAGGGGGCATTTTGGGGGAGATGGAAGTGTTTTACATGATATTGCTTTGATGGATACAGGCCGTGTTGAATTACATCAAAGTTTATAAAAGTGTATGATCCAAAATGTAAACCATAATGTAAACCATTTACCATGATTGGAAGCAATGTTTCAATATTTGTACATCAGTTTTAAGAAGCGTACCATCCACATATACAATGTTATTAATAAGGAAAGGGGGAAAGGAGGGGATGTTAGATATATGTGAGTCCCCACTATTCAGCACATGACTTTTTTGTAACCTAAAACTTCTTTGAAGACAAAATGAAAAAAAAAAGTAAGATACTGGAGGAATAAATGGAAGACAATGTCACTGTACATATAGGACAACAGATATTATAATGATGAAAGAGAAAATATTTAAAAATTTAAATATTTTTCATTATTTTTATTATCCTAAATTTTTATTTGTTTTCTATTTTATTTCTTATTTTTAAAATTATCATTATTCATTTTCTTAATAATCATCTTTGGCTATTTTATTGGCTTCATTTTTGAAGTTTTGGATCAGAGAAGGGTTACAACTGTGGCAGGGGAGGATCATTTTTGCAGGGTGTCAGTGATGGGGGATTCATGGAAGGAAACTCGCCTGAGCATATATATAAGGGATATAAATATGTTCAAATGTTCATGGGGCATTGTCATGGTGGGTAGAGATTCACACAACAACCAAAAGAATATCAAATTCCCATCCTGTGGAGCTCTGCCAAATTCTCTAGTAGATCAGCAAGAATCCTGTGAGTACAGGGGCAATGACTAGGTGAAGGAGGATGGTCCACTGGCAGGTCCTCGATATTGATATCTGTGCATATGAACATTTTATCTTGAAATTCAAACTTATTCTAGCACTATAGGGTGCTTAAGAGTTGCCACCTGGGGCCTCCTTGTTGCTCAAATGTGCTGTCTCTCTAATCTAAACTCATCATATAAATGTATTACCTGCCCCCCAGCATGGGACAGGACTCCCAGGAATGAGACTCCCTGGCTCCAAGGGATTACTACCAAGAACCAATTAACAATGCAACTGGAAAAAGACCTTGACCAAAAAGGGGAAAAGGTAAAGACAAATAAGTTTATATAGCTAAAAGACTTCAAAATGAGTCGGGAGGTCATTCTAGATGTTATGCTTATGTATGTCTCAACAGGATCTCTTTGACTGTCAAAGTAGATATTACCCCAAATAGCAGGGCTCCTGAGGGCTCTGGAGATATCTAGACACTATAGTTAGGGTAGATAGCTCAGGAGCTAGGTGCCTTGTCAGGGGTCCCTTCTTTAGAATTTATGCTCCCCAGAGTGACAGAGATGGACTCAGTTGTGGTTTCCCTATACATGGCTCCTGTCATTCTCTTTGAACCTATAATTAATATAAGAGTTGTAGGTATACATCCAAGAGACTTAAATCTATGGGCTGTCCATGTGTCACCTGGGCCCTGAAACTCATCAGAGTTGCAACACCTACTGTCCAGTTCATTGGTCTCCCCCAGGATAATTAACATGGAGGTGATGATGGACAACTACCAGACCAAGGAACCAAGAGTCTATACAAGCAAGAGAGTCCTATCCATCTGCCCCATGAGATTGAAGCCCTCCCCATCAATTAGAGGTGTAGTGGATATCACCATCCCAGAATCCTCAGGGTTGGGGAATGAATTATGGACTAAATTAGACTTACTGGTATTCTACTGTAGACTTATTGAGATTCTAGCAATGGAATAAATTGTATCATTGATGTGGAGGCAGTGGCCTCTGGAAGTTCTGAGGGCAGGGAGAGGGAAAAAGAGGTATAATACCAGGCATTTTTGGGACTTGGGAATTGTCCTGAATTATATTGCAATGACAGATAAAGGCCATTATAAATCTTGCCATAACCTACAGAATTGTGTGGGAGAAAGAATAAACTACAATGTAAATTTTAATCCATGCTAAGTGGCAATGCTCCAAAACGTGTTCAAAAATTGCAATGAATATACCTCACTAATGAAGGATGTTGTTAATGTGGGAAAATGTGGGAGGTGTGGGGAGTGGGGTATATGAGAATCCCCTATAATTTTTATATGACATTTGTATAATCTAAGTATTTTAAAAATAAAAATAAATAAAATTTTAAAATATATATGTATGTTCAGTGGGAATGATTATAGCGCAAGTGGTTGAGCACTTGCTTCCCATGTACAAGGTCCTGGGTTCAATCCCTGGTACCTCCTAAATAAATGTATATTCAAGTTCTTTGCCTCTTTTAATTAATTGAATTAATTGTTTTTATTGATTTGTCAGTTGTTGGAGTTCTGTGATATAAGGCCCTTGTCAAGTATTTTCTCTCATTATGGGATTGTTTCTCACTTTCTTGATAATGTCCCTTGATGGATAGTTGATATTTTTTAATTCTCCTGCAATCCATGTAATATATTATTAATTGCTTGTGCATTTGGTGTTATATCCAATAAAAATTTGTGACAGCCAATGCCATGAAAATTTGCTCCTAGATATTCTTCTATGATTGTTAGAGTTTAAGCTCTTATAAATTTTAATTGGAAAATTTGGGGGGTTTTTTTTGTATGTGATATAAGATAATGGTTCGATTTCATTAATTGCATGTGCAAATTTAATTTACCACATTTTTTTCACTAAAGAAATTGTGTTTACATAACAGTCATGCATAAAGTACAAGATTCCTGTAAACCATCCTATTATTAACACTTTGCATTGGTTTGGTATATTTTTTACAATTGATGAAAGCTCATTTTTACAATTGAACTATAAAGTATAGTCCATGACTTAAATTAGGGTTCACTGTTTGCAACACAAAATCATTTTTTAAAGATATTTTTCTTATCTCATTGCATGTAGTAGCCTCCCATGTCAAAAATAAGACATAGGTATGTGAGTATATTTCTGGACACTGAATTATAATCAATTGATCTACTTGCCTATTCTTATCTCAATAAAATATTTTTTATTATGGCTTTGTAATAGGTTTTGTAATTGAGTTGTGTGCATCTTTGAAATTTATTCTTCTTTTCCAACATTGCTTCTAATTTCTGCAAAAAAAGTTTACTGGAATACTCAAAGAGATTATATTGAATGTATAGATCACTTTGGGATATATGCATATCTTCACAATATTAATTCTTCTTGTCAGTGAACACAGGATATCTTTTAGCTTATTTATGTCTTCCTTAAGTTCTTTCATTGATGTTTGTAGTTTTCATTTTACCACTTTTTCAACTCCTTGGGTAAATTACTCATAGGTATTTTTTGCATCTGGCTGTAAAATGATTTAACAAAAAATTCTGTCTCAGACTGTTTTTTGCTAATTTATAGAACAACTAGTTTTATGTTTTGTTCTTGTACTTTGCAACTTTGCTTAATTTATTTACTAGTTTTAGTAGCTTTCTTACCAGTTCTTTAGGATTTCTTATAAATAGTGTCATGTCTTCTGTGAATAGAGATATTTTTAATTATTCTTTTCTAATATTACTGCTATTTATTTCCCTCTTTTTTTGCCTAGATACCCTAGCTAGAATATTCAGCACAATGTTGAATAGCATCAGTTAAAATGGGTGTGCTTGTTTTGTTCCTGATCTTAGGAGGAAAGATTTCAGCCCTCCCCATTAACTATGATGCCAGCTGTGGATTTTTTGTAAATTCCCTGTATTATATTGAGGATTTTTTTCAAGAAAAGTTATTGAAATTTGTAAAATGCCTTTTCTGTGAGCTTGTGCTTCTTTTCCATACTTCTGTTAACATGGTATATTTTATTAATTTATTTTGTCATGGTGAACCATTCTTTCATTACTGGGAAAAATGCCATTTGGTCATGGTGAATATTCTTTTAATATGCTATTGTACTTGGTATCATAGAAGTTAGCATACCTAAGGGTAATAAGTCTGTAATTTTCTTTACTTGTGGTATCTATATATGACATTAATAAATTTGTATTTCTGGCCTCAGGACCTCATGGAATGAATTAGGGATTTTCCTTCCTTTTCAATTTTTGAGATCACTTGGTCAGGATTTCTTTTAAATATTTTTAATATGGTAGAAATCACATTTGAAGCCATCTTGTCCTAGACTTGTTTTCCTTGTCTTTTTTGGGGGGTGTGGGGGTGAGGAGAATTTAATTACTGATTAATACTCTTTAGTTGTTATTGACCTGTTGAGATTTTCTTTTCCTTCTTGGATCAGTTTAAATAAGTTCAATATTTCTAGAAATTGTTTTTTTTTAAAATTATATTTAGATATTTTAATTTTCTGGGGTATTCACCTATAATTATTCACTTTATTTCTGGAAGGTCATTAATAAGTTGTTCACCTACCTTTGTGGTTTTAGTTATTTTCATCTTGCTTTTCTTCCTTGTCAGTCTAACGCAATGTTTTGCCAAATTTGTTGATCTTATCAAAGCAATATCTTTAGTTTCATTGATTTTTTTGATTGTTTTTCTATCTCTATTCCACTTATCCCACTCTAATCTTAAGTATTTTCTTCCTTCTGGAAACTTATTATTTAATTTGCTGTATTTTTTCTAGTTCTTCAAGATGTGAAGTTAAACTATGTTTGAGATCTTTCTTTTTTTAACGTAGTAATTTTCCATCAGAAAATAACACCTAAGCGCTGCCTTCAGTGGATCGCATCAATTTTGTTATGTTTTACTTTTGTTTTCATTCATCTATATGTATTTTCTAATTTCACTTTTGGTTTTCCTTTAACACACTGTCTAATTTCCACATATTTAAGAATTTTCCAATTTTCCTTCTGATATTGATTTACAGCCTCATTCCATTGTGGTCAGAGAAAATATTTTGTATGATTTCGAACTTTAAAATAATTATTGAGACTTATTTTGTGACCTAACGTTTAGTCTATACTGGTGAATTTTCCATGTGCACTTGAGTAGAGTTTGCATCCTGCTGGTGTTTTTTGGAGTGTTCCATATAAGGCTGTTAGGTCTAGTTGTTGTATATTGGTAAAGTCCTCTATTTCCTTATAGACCTTCTGCCTAAATATTTATCAGTTATTAAATTAGGGTATTGAAGCCTCCCATGATTATTGTAGAACTATTTTCACCATTTAGTTTGCCAAAAAGTTGCCAATTCAAAGTAACAGAAATGTGTTGCTTTTCTTTTTTAAAATTTTTAAAGAAGCTTTAGATTACTTCACTTTTACGTGAAAAATATAGAGGATTCCCATATTCCCCACCCCTCCCCCTTCCACACTTTCCCACATTAACAACATCAGAAATGTGTTGATTTCTATAATGGGGATTTATTTGAGGTAAAATGTTACAGTTTCAAGGCCATAGAATGTCCAAATTAAGGCTTCAGCAGAGATGCTTTCTCACCAAAACCAGCTGCCATGTGATGAAGCAAGATGCCCATCTATCTCTGCCAAGGTCTCTGCTTCCCCTCCATAATCTACCTTCATTTTTTGCAGCTCAGCTGAAGGCAACCAGGTATATGGATTGTCTATTTCAGGGCTTCCTCTATCAGTTTTGTCTGATATGTCCTCTTTCTGAGTTCAACTGCAAGCTATCAGCCATATGGCTCAAATCTCCCTGGGCCTCAACTCTTTGGGTATCTTGGGTGCTTTTCTCTCACATTGCAGAATCAAATATGGTGGTTCCCTTGTTCTGCATCTCCATTTAATCAGACACAGCAAGAGGGCAGAGACTCAACCTGAGTCATGCCTCACTGACTTAGTCCATTTCAAAGGTTCTTAAATCCACAGGAATGGATTTAGTTCACAAACATAATCTTTCTCTTTTTGTGATTCATACAAAATTTTCCAAAATGCCACAACCATCTATCCTGTCAATGATTGTTTCATATATTTGGGGCCCTATGCATCAATGAATATATGTTTATACTTATATGTCCTTGATAGATTGAAGTTATTATCAATATAAAATATCTTTCTTTTGTCTTTTGTCACTTTTTCATGTGAAGTCTATTATATCTGATATTAGTATATTCATCCAACTTTTTGATTACTATTTGCATGGATTGTATTTTTTCCATCCTTTCATTCTCACCATTACGTGTCTTTGAATTTAAGTTGTCTTGTAAACAGAAAATATTTAGATATAGCTTTCCTATCCTTTCAATTTCTATATTTGATTGCTGGGTTTAATCCATTTATATTTACATTTATTACTCATAAGACAAGACTGATTTTGCCAGGTTGTTAATTGCTTTTGGTAGGTCATATACTCTTTTATCCTTCTTTTCTTCTACTACTGTTTACCTTCAGGTATTCATCACATTTTTTTGTGTGTTCTGTTTACATATTTTTAGCAATTCTGCTTCTATATCCCCCCATCTTCTTCTATATAGTGCCCTTGTCACCAATTATATTTTACACTTTATGCATACAAAACATAAATTTATAATTTATTTTATGCATTTGAATTTTAAATTATTTTAAAAATTCAAAGAAAAATCTTACAAACCACAATTACCATGATATTGACATTTTTATTTAACCACATATTTCTTTTACTTGTAAAATTTATTGATTCAAATCACTGTTGAGTGTGCTTTGGTTTCAACTTGAAAGACTCTCTTAAGAATTTCTTTTAGGACAGGTCTAGTGGTCATGAACTCCTTAGACTTTTGCTTATCTCAGATGGTTTTTTTTTTTTTTTTTTTAAG
>JAQZBX010105785.1:0-10812 GCA_029593785.1 Cabassous unicinctus
ACCAGGAACTATACTAGACATTGAGAATAAAGAGGCCAATAGGAGCTACATAGTCTCTGCCCTGTGGTGCTTACACTCTTTTTGGCAGGACAAAAGCTGAACAAGTAATTGCATGGTTATTGAACTCCCGGGACCTTAGGCTGTTCCAGGAGTCGAGGAAGGCTTTGATGTGTGGATGATATTTAATCTGAGTCCAGAAAGGTAACTGAGATTTAATTGGGGGTGGAGGGAAAGAGAAGAGCATTCCAGGCAGTAGGAGCAGCCTGTGCAAAGACCCTGACATGGGGAATAACATGACAGACATACTGGAGAAACTGAACAGATGTGTGTGGCCACTGCCAAACTTGATGGAGACCACATGACCCAAATCTTTGTGGGCCAAGTTAAGGTTAAAGGACTTTATCCCAAGGATGACTGGAAAACTTTGGAAATATTTAAGCAGGGAAGTGTAATACAATCAGATTAGTATTTTTCAAGGAACTCTATGAGTGTATTATAAAATGTAGGATGGATTTGGATGTTCCCAAATCTCATTTGCCTCTCCTTCACAGGTAATCTTTTACATTTCTTTTACAAATGGTTAAATTCATCTCCTGTGGCTTGTTTCTATTAGCAAAAATATCAGAAGGTGACTCTATTTATAAACTCTGGTGATTGCAGTGGAATTCCTCACTGTTCGGTATTTAGTAAACAGTTACTGGGGGGCTTTTGTGTGCCTGGCATAGGCCCAGGCCCAGGTGCTAGGGATATGAAAATAAATAAGACACTACTCAAGGTATAAAAGGAAATGAAGGACAAATTTAATCTGTAAAAAAATAAATTCTATTGACAAGATAGTAAAAACAAAGTTAAAAGGCAACTGACAAGGAGAAAATATTTCCAGGATTTTTAAAAAAGGGTTAGTAACCAGTACATAAAAAGTATATTTAAAAATGTAAAATGCTGATAGATGGTGGATAGATAGATGAATAGACAAAGTGATACAGAAAATGTAGCAAAATGTTAAAAGTTGGTAGATCTTGGTCAGGGACATGTTGGATTTTCTGTGTGGGTGTTGTATTATGTTTGCAACTATCCTGTAAGTAGTAATGAACTACTGATACATACAACAAATTGGATGGGTCTGAAGGGCATTATGCTGAGTGAAAAGAGCCAATGTGAAAAGATTGCATGTTATTATGATTGCATTTATATAACATTCTCAAAATGACAAAATTAGGAGACTTCCAGGAAGATGGCATCAGAGTTGGGCAGAAGGGCTCAACTCTTTTATGAAAACAATGGAGGAAGGGCAAAAAACTGACTGAGGGAGCTGCTTTGGGGGTCTGTGGACCAGGATAGTGCTACACATCCTCCAGGAGGAAGAGGAACAGAAAGATGAAGAGGCTGAAGTGAAAACCATGAGTTACTATCCTCTCCTGTAGGAATGGCACCCATTCCCCATCCTCAAAGTGAACATCCTGGGTAAAATCCTTGGCTCACTGCAGCCAGCTGAGAGGGCTGGTGCTGTGGAGTACAGAAAGTGGTTTTTCTTTGCTGAGTTTGGCCAGCACAGCCTGTTTTGAATCAGCAGAATCACCAGTGTGAGGACGTTGAAAGAGACGCCTCTGTGGAAAGGTTTGCTGAAGACCATCATCTACTGGCAGGCTGCGAAACCACAATATGTAAAAAAGGTTTTTGGAGTCTCTCATGTCCAGGCACTCTTGAATCTGGTCTCCGCCACATTGGTAGGTCCTTGGCCCTGTTTTGTTAACTTAAGCTGGGCAGTCTTAAAGATTTAGAATAAGTTGAACCAAAAATCAAATAAAAGCTGTGAAGCAGAACCACTAAAGAGAGAGAGAAATTGATTGTCAGAGTAACTTCACCAACATAATCAGATGCTTAGGTGTTAGCAAAAAATTACAGGCCACACTAAGAAACAAGAAGATAAGGCCCAGCCAAGGGATCAAATAAAAACTCCTGATCAGACACAGGATTTAAGACAACTAATCAATTATGTTCACACAAATCTCCTAAATCAATTCAAGGAGTTGAGGTAAAATGTGGCTGAAGAGATAAAGAATATTAAGAAGACACTGAGTGAGCATAAAGAACAATTTGAAAGCCTGCAAAGAAAATTAACAGAGCTCATGGGAATGAAAGACACAATGGATGAGATTAAAAATATATTAGAAGCATGTAACAGCAGATTTGAATTGGTGGAGGACAGGATTACTGCATTGAAGGATTTGGGGATTATTACACCCAAAAACAGCAGGATATACATTCTTTTCAAGTGCTTATGGATCTTTCTCCAGGAGAGATCATATGTTGGGTCACAAGAGAGGTCTCAATAAATTTGAAATTATACAAAGCACTTTCTCTAATCATAATGGAATGAAGCCGGAAATCAATAACAGATGGGAAAAGGGAAAATTCACAAATATAGAGAGATTAAACAATACTCTTAAATATCAGTGGAGCAAAGAAGAAATAGCAAGAGAAATCAGTAAATATCTCAAGACAAAATGAGAGCACAACATACCAAAATCTATGGGATATAGCAAAGGAAGTGCTGAGAGGGAAATTTATAGCCCTCAATGCTTACATTAAAAAACAAGAGAGAGCTAAAATCAAAGACCTAACTGCATACCTGGAGGAACTAGAAAAAGAAGAGCAAAGAAGAGCAAGCTAATCCAAAAGGAAGTAGAAGGAAAGGAACAACAAATATTAGAGCAGTAGTAAATGAAATAGAGAACGAGAGAGAGAGAAAATCAACAAAACCAAAAATTGGTTCTTTGAGAAGATACACAAAATCAACAAACCCTTAGCTAGACTGACAAAGGAAAAAAGACAGAAGATGCAAATAAATAAAAAAACAAATGAGAGGGGGGACATTACTATTGACCCTGCATAAATAAAAGAGGTCATAAGAGGGTAATATGAGCACTGTACACCAACAAACTAGACAATGTAGATGAAATGGACAAATTCCTAGAAACACAGGAACAACCTACACTGACCCTAGAAGAAATAGAATACCTCAACAAACGAATCACAAGTAATGATGTTGAAACAATCTTCAAAAATCTCCCAAGAATGAAAAGCCAGGACCAGATGGCTTCACAGGTGAATTCTACCAATCCTTCAAAGAAGATCTAATACCAATCTTGCTCAAACTCTTCCAAAAAATTGAACAGGAAGGAATGGTACCAAACTCATTCTATGAAGCCGACATTACCCTAATACTAAGGCCAGACAAAGATACCACGAAAAAAGAAAATTACAGGCCAATTTCTCATATGAATATAGATACAAAAGTCCTTAACAAAATACTTGCTAACCAAATCCAAAAACACATTTTAAAAATTATGCGCCACAATCAAGTGAGTTTTATCCCAGATATGCAAGGGTGGTTTAACACAAGAAAATCATTTAGTGTAATATGCCACCTTAATAAATTTTAGAAGAAAAATCACATCATCACCTTGATTGTAGCAGAAAAGACATTTGACAAAATACAATATTCTTTTTACATAAAAACACTCTGAAAGATAGGAATAGAAAGAAACTTTCTCAGCATGATAAAAGGCATATATTAAAAAGCCTCAGCTAACATTGTACTGTTAGACTTTCCTGCTGAGATCCGGAACTAGACAAGGATGCTCAATGTCACCACTGTCATTCAGTATTGTGCTAGAAGTTCTAGCTAGAGCAGTCAGGCAAGAAAAAGAAATAAAAGGCATCCAAATCAGAAAAGAAGAAACAAAACTTCTCACTATTCACAGATGATATGATCCTATACCAAGAAAATACCAAAAATTTCAAAAGAAAGCTACTAGAACTCATAGACAAGTCCAGCAAAGTGGTGAGCTACAAGATTAATATGCAAAAATCAGTAGCATTTCTTTACACTAGTAAAGCAGTCTGAGGAGGAAATCAAGAAAAAAATTCCATTTACAAGTGTGTATTAGTCAGCCAAAGGGGTGCTAATGTGAAATACCAAAAATGGGTTGGTCTTTATAAAGGGTATTTATTTGGGGTAGAAGTCCACAGATACCAGGCCATAAAGCATTAAGTTTCTTCTCTCACCACGGTCCATTGCCACGTGTTAGAGCAAGACAGCTGCCGGCATTTGCCAGGTTTCAGGCTTCTGGGGTTCCTCTCTTCCTGGGGCTGCATTTCTCTCTGGGCTTAGCTCCTGGTTCCTCCACAAGGTCAGCTGTAGACAATCAGGTGAACGGCTCGCTTCTCTCTCCTGGGGCCTTCTTTCCAACATCAAAACTGCTTCTCAAAAATTGCTTCAACTCTGTTCTTGCCATGCCTTTTATATTTGATTCCCCACCCACCAAGGGGTGGGGCTCAACACCCTACTGATGTGGCCCAGTCAATGCCCTAATCATAACTTAATCATGCCCAGATTAACAGATCAGTTTATAAGCATGATTCAATTATATTTTTGGAATTCATAATTACATCAAACTGCCCAACCGTAACAAAGTACAACTAAAAATTCAGATATTTTGGAATAAACTTAACCAGGGACATAAAGGATCTGTAGTCAAAAAACTACAAAACATTTGCTAAAAGAAACCAAAGAAGACCTAAATAAATGAAAGGACATTCTGCATTCATGGATTGGAAGACTAAATATTGTTAAGATGTCAATTATACCTAAAATGGTTTACAGATTCAACGCAATCCCAATAAAAATCCCAGCAGCCTTTTTGACAGAAATGGAAAAGCCAATTATCATATTTATTTGGAAGGTTAAAGGACCCCAAATAGCCA
This sequence comes from Cabassous unicinctus, assembly GCA_029593785.1. Taxonomy (NCBI): domain Eukaryota; kingdom Metazoa; phylum Chordata; class Mammalia; order Cingulata; family Chlamyphoridae; genus Cabassous; species Cabassous unicinctus. The sequence continues at coordinate 4,771 of JAQZBX010105785.1, forward strand.
AAAATGTCTTTAAAAAGAAGGAACTTGGAGGAATCTCACTTCCTGACTTTAAAGTATATTACTGATCGAGACTTCCGGGAAGATGGCGCACGAGTCAGACACGGGAGTCTCTTCTCCAGAAAAATAGCTAGAGGACAGGCTGAAACAGCCCCGAAAAAGATTTTCTAGGGTTTAGGACAGCAGGAGAAGGCTGCACACCACCCAGAGGAGAGAGGGACAAAAGGGAAATCGCGACAACAGAACCGTGAGTTGGAACCAGCAGCATCTGCCAGCACCCTCCCCCACACTAAAGACTCTTTAGAATTCTCGGGCCTCTGGACCTGCAGCTACAGACAAAGGGGGCTCCAGGAATCTACCATTCCAGGAAAGGGGAGAGAGAGGGACACAGAGTAAGGCTGACTCAGGTTCTGACCCACAAATTTGGGCTGCAGTGCCCCACGGGCCCTTCCAGGCCAGGTAGGACCACACGGTGGTTTGACCTGGGAGCCAGCAAAGGACTGGAGAAATCTGACCCTTGAAATCTCCCTCTCTTCTAGCCTGAACTAATTGTTGAGGACTCTGCAGGAGAGGGGAGAGAGAGCCTGAGGCTGACTACTCCCGGGTTTGATCTGCTGAGCCCTTCCAGGCCGGGCGGGTTACGCCATAGTTTGCCTTGGAGCCTACAAGGGGGTAAAGATATACAAACCTCCCAATCTCCTCCTCTACTAACAGGGACTGATTGTTGAGGAATCAGAGGGGAGTGGAAATATTGCCTAGCTGGGAAAAGGGAGGGGGCTACCAGAGAAGACTGGAGAACTGTTTCAGAAAATATGAATTACAAGGCTCTTACCCTCCAGACAGAAAGCTCTATCACATTTATCTGGTCTGTGTTCCAACAAATACACTCCAACTAGGCATTGAATTGAGAGCTGCCAAAGAGCACCATCTCCTGGCAGACCAGGGAAGTGCACATAAGAAAATTAAAAATAAGTAGGAGAGGCTTTACCTGTCCTCTATAGCCTCCCTGCCTAAGGCCCTAGGAAGCGACTCTACAACCAATTACTGGGTCCAGTGCCCAGTTTTGAGCAACCAGCAGGGCAATCCTAACAATCCAGGTCGAGCCAAAAATCAAAGAGCTGTGGTAACTCACAGCCTCCTGCCACTAAATCCCTATAAAAGAGAAAGAGATTGAGCATCTGAGTAAACTACATCCTAACCAGATGCCTAAACACCAGCAAAAAATTACGAGCTATACTAAGAAAATAGAAGACATGGCCCAAGAAAAATAATACATCAAAGTCCCAGAAGAGGTTCAGAATTTCAGAGAACTAATCAGTGAGATGAGCACAAATTTCCAAAATCACATTAATGAGTTGAAAGACAATATAGTTAAAGAGATAAATGACATCAAGAAGACATTGATTGAACGCAGAGAAGAATTTGAAATCCTGAACAGAAAAGTAACAGAGCTCGTGGGAATGAAAGACATAATAGGTGAGGTCAAAAATACATTTGAAGCATACAACAGCAAACTCAAAATGATAGAAGAAAGAATAAGTGATAGCAAAGACAGAGCAGCTAAAATTGAAGAGAGAAAAGAACAGAGAGAGAAAAGAATGGAAAAAAATTGAGCAGGGCATCAGAGAGTTGAATGACAATACAAAACGCAACAACATACGTGTCATGGGAGTCCAGAAGGAGAAGAGAAGGGTAAAGGGACATACAGAGTATTTGGGGAAATAATAGCTGAAAATTTCCCAACTCTCACAAAAGAAATGAACTTACATGTCCAAGAAGCACACCATACCCCAATCAGAATAAATCCAAATAGACCAATGCAAGACACATACTACTCAGAATGTCAAATGTCAAAGATAAAGAGAAAATTCTCAGAGCAGCAAGAGAGAAGCAAGCAATCACGTACAAGGGACGTCCAGTAAGACTTAGTGCAGATTTCTCTTCAGAAACCATGGAGGTGAGAAGACAGTGGTATGATACAATTAGGAAACTGAAAGAGAAAAACTGCCAGCCAAGAATTCTTTATCCAGCAAAACTGTCCTTCAAATATGAAGGTGAGTATAAAATATTCACAAACAGAACCTAAGAGAGTTTGCAAAAAAGAATCCACCTTTGCAGGAAATATTAAAGGAAGCCTTAGAACCTGAAAGAAAAAGACAGGAGAGAGGGTTGGAGGAGAGTATAGAAGAAAGATTAGCAGAAATGATAACCAAAAGAGTAGAAAGAGAGACAAAAAGATGACATATGAAAACCAAAGAATAAAATGGAGGAAGTAAATTGTGCATTTACAGTAATATCATTGACTGTGAATGGATTAAACTCCCCAATCAAAAGATACAGGCTGATAGAATGGATAAAAAAAACATAAGCCATCCATATGCTGCTTACAAGAAACTCGCCTTAGACCCAGGGATACAAACCGGCTGAAAGTGAAAGGTTGGAAAAAGATACTCCACACAAATAGTAACCAGAAAAGACCAGGGGTAGCTATACTAATATCAGACAAAACAGACTTTAAATGCAAAAAACTTATAAGAGATACAGAAGGCCATTATATATTAATAAAAGGGACGATCCACCAGGAAGATATAACAGTCATAAATATCTACGCACCTAACCAGGGTGCCCCAAAATATATGAGACAAACTCTGGCAAAATTGAAGGGAGAAACAGTCATTTCTACAATAATCGTTGGAGACTTCAACACCCCACTCACATCATTAGATAGAACAACTAGACATAAGGTCAACAAGGAAACAGAGAACTTGAACAATATGATAAACAAGTTAGACCTAACACATATACAAAATGCTGTATCCAAACACAGCGGGTTATACATTCTTCTCAGGTGCCCATGGATCTTTCTCCAGGATAGACCACATGTTAGGTCACAATTAAGCTCTCAATAAATATAAAAAGATTGAAATTATACAAAGCACCTTCTCAGATCATAATGGAATGAAACTAGAAATCAATAATAGACAGGAAAAAAGTAAATTTGCAAATGTGTGGAGACTGAACAACACACTCCTAAATAATCGGTGGGCCAAAGAAGAAATTGCAAGTGAAATCAGTAAATATACTTGAGACAAATGAAAATGAGGACACAACGTATCAAAACTTATGGTATACAGCAAAGGCAGTCTTGAGAGGGAAATTTATAGCCCTAAATGCCTATATTAAAAAACAAGAAAAAGCTAAACTCAAAGATTTACTGAACAACTAGAGAAACTAGAAAAAGAACAGCAAACCAATCCCAAAGCAAGCAGAAGGAAAGAAATAATAAAGATTAGAGCAGAAATAAATGAAAATGAGAACAGAAAAACAATAGAAAAAAATCAGCAAAACCAAAAGCTGGTTCTTTGAGAAGATCAATTACAGACCAATCTCTCTAATGAACATAGATGCAAAAATTCTCAACAAAATACTTGCAAATCGAATCCAACAGCATATCAAAAGACTTAACATCACGACCAAGTGGGATTTATTCCTGGTATGCAAGGCTGGTTCAACATAAGAAAATCAATCAATGTAACACACCACATTAACAAATTGAAGGAAAAAAACCACATGATCATCTCAATAGATGCAGAAAAGGCATTTGACAAAATCCAGCATCCTTTTTTGATAAAAACATTTTAAAAGACAGGAATAGAAGGAAAATTCCTCAATATGATAAAAGGCATATATGAAAAACCCACAGCCAACATCATACTCAATGGGTAAAGGTTGAAACCTTTTCCTCTAAGATCAGGAACAAGACAAGGATGCCCACTGTCACCATTGTTATTCAACATTGTTCTAGAAGTTCTAGCTGGGGCAATTAGACAAGAAAAAAAAATTAAAGGCATCCAAATAGGAAAAGAGGAAGTAAAAGTCTCACTGTTTGCGGATGACATGATCCTGTACTTAGAAAATCCTGAAGTATCCACGACAAAGCTACTTGAACTAATAAATGAGTTCAGCAAAGTGGCAGGATACAAGGTCAACACTCAAAAATCAGTAGTGTTTTTGTACACTAGTACTGAGCAATCTGAGGAGGAAATCGGGGAAAATTCCATTTTCAATAGCAACAAAAAGACTCAAATACCTAGGAGTTAATTTAACCAGAGTACAGGACCTATATGCAAAAAACTGCAAAACAATGCTAAAAGAAATTTTAAAAGACCTGAACAAATGGAAAGACATTCGGTTGGGAAGAATAAATATTGTGAAAATGTCAATCTTACTCAAACTGATTTATAGATTCAATGCAATACCAATCAAAATCCCAACAGCTTACTTTACAGAATTAGAGATGGCAGTTACCAAATTCATCTGGAATGGTAAGTGCACCTGAATAGCCAAAAGCATTCTAAAAAAGAGCGACATGGGAGGAATTTCACTGCCTGACCTTGAAACGTATTACAATGCTACAGTGGTCAAAACAGCATGTTACTAGCATAAAGATAGACACGTCCATCAGTGGAATAGAATTGAGAATCCAGAAATAAACCCTCACCTATACAGTCAACTCGTTTTTGACAAATCTAACAAGCCCACGCTAACAGGAAAAAAGTCTCTTCAACAAATGGTGTTGGGAGAACTGGATATCTATAACCAAAAGAATGAAAGAGGACCCCTATCTCACCCCCTATACAAGAATCAACTCAAAATGGATCAAAGATTTAATATAAAAGCCAGGACCATAAAACTACTAGAAGAAAATATAGGGAAACATCTTCAAGACCTTGTAGTAGGTGGTAGTTTCTTGGACCTTACACCCAAAGCATGTGCAAGAAAAGGAAAAATAGATAAATGGGACCGCCTCAAAATTAAACACTTTTGCACTTCACAGGACTTTGTCAAAAGGGTGAGAGGGGAGACAACTCAATGGGAAAAAGTATTTGGAAATCACACATCTGATAAGGGCTTAATATCCGGGATATATAAAGAGATGTTACAACTCAACAGTAAAAAGACAAACGACCCAATTAAAAAATGGGCAGAAGACTTAGACATTTCTCCAAAGAAGAAATACAAATGGCAAAAAAACACATGAAGAAATGCTCAACATCACTCATGATTAGGGAAATGCAAATCAAAACTACAATAAGATATCATTTCACACCTATCAGAATGGCCACTATTAAAAAGTCAGAGAACTACAAGTGTTGGAGAGGATGTGGAGGGATAGGAATACTTCTTCACTGTTGGTGGGAATGCAGAATGGTGCAGCCACTATGGAGGACTGTTTGGCAGTTCCTAAAGAAGTTGAATATAGAGTTGCCACGTGACCCGGCAGTACCACTACTGGGTATATACCTAGAAGTACTGAGAGCAGTGACACGAACCGACATCTGCCCACCGATATTCATAGCAACATTATTCACATTGCCAAAAGTTGGAAACAGCCCAGGTGTTTATCAGCAGACGAATGGATAAGCAAACTGTGGTCTATTGACAGGATGGAATATTATGCAGCTCTAAGAAGAAATGAAGTCGTAAAGCATATGACAACATGGATGAACTTGGAGGACATTATGGTTGCGCAAAGCAAGGCAGACACAAAAGGACAAAAACTCCATGAATGCGTTACTATGAACCAAATATATTGTGTAACACATTGTTTGATTAAAAAAAAAATTTTATATGTATCCAGTACATTTAATTGAGAAATGTATATATTTATTCATCTGTGTTTACTTTTTAGTTTTTAGTTGTTATATTTTCAATTATTCACTGTACAAAATTTAAAAAAATAAAGTATATTACTTATCGACAGTGGTAAAAACAGCATATTACTGGCATAAAGATAAACATATTGACTGAATCGAAAATTCAGAAATAGACCCTCACATCTACGTCAAGTTACTTTTTTTTTTTAATTTAAAAAATTTATTGGGAAGCGGGTGTGGCTCAGTGGATAGAGCCCCCGTTTACCATATGGGAGGCCCGGGTTCGCATCCCGAGGCCTCCTTGTGAGGGCACGCCGGCCTGAGCGGTGCGGTGGGCTGATGCAGCAACCTCACGGCAGGAAGCGGGTGTGGCGCAATGGATAGAGCA
>JAQZBX010105786.1:0-10816 GCA_029593785.1 Cabassous unicinctus
AAAACAAACAGAGCAGAGCAAGATTCCTGGAGAAGGAGGATATGAAATAACCTGTCAAGTTATTGCAGGTTATGTTTCAAGTTCTGGGGAAGGAGCACTTAAAAGACCTAGAAACTAAATTAAGCTTCAGTTTGCTGATGTAAGGCTTAGCCTTCAGAACTCCATCTAGGGCCTACTTAATTTAACAACTTCCCCCAGTTTGATCTGGCTCTCAGCCATTAAGAGTTGTGAACAAAATGTAAGATGTTGAGCCCATTTTCAGTTTCTACCTAAGGTCTTGGAGTAGTACTACCAGGTTATTTTCATGTTAGATTCATAGATAGTCATGTTGCCTTTTCCACAATCATCATTTTTATTTCATCACAGATATAAAGAAACCATTTGCTGGGCAAATGATGCCATACATAAAGAAATCACAAGTGGCTCAGGGCACACATTCAAAACCCTTGGTAGAAAACAGTATACCAGGGGGACTATAATGAGCACTAGAGTGATAAAAGACCCAACTGCCTACATCGTAGTATATTCCCAAGCCCAGGACCCATGATTTACCCAACCAAAATTAATGTGATCAAATCAGGGCCTTTAGGATGGCCTTACCTGTTTAAACCATGTGGTCTATTTAATTATTTCATGCAATTGTGTCTCAACTTCCCCAGAAATATGTACCCAGGTACAATAGGTGATGTTGGTAAAGACAAAAATGCCTCCTTGTTTCAGCAAATAAGTGACAAGTTTGGCAATGTCATTGTCTAAAACAATTTTAACTAATAAGTCTAATGACTTGCTGTGCAGCTATAGCTCTAGCAGTAGATTCAGTAATTTCTCTTATTGTGATTGATAAATATCTAATCCTGTTTTCACTTGTGTTAACCCCAAGCCAAGGTAACAACTATCTGTCAAAAGAGGCAAACACAGAATCATTAACTCCCTGGGTAAATCCTGTTTTGCCTGAGACTTCAAATTGAGGGGGGTAGTCCGATGAGAAATTTCTGATTTATTATAAACTCCCAAGCTTCTATGAGGAGACCAAGTGCACATTGCTCAGACATTTATCAGCTATTAAGGTAATTTACAGCCCAGGGAAATATCTGATAAAATTTCCAGAATAAAAATATTGCCTGACAGAGCAATATAAATACAGTCAAGGTGATGTTATTTATAAATTGATTACTAGGAATACTATCATTTGTCCTTACCATCCAAGGGTCTGTTTTATTGAAATTTCAAGTGAAGAGCTGACCAAAATTTATTTGTGTTGTGAATCTTTTTTGAAGATCCAGTATCTTAAACATGAAAGTGGACATGCATTGTTAGGATAACTTGTAGTTTTGTGGAGACATTTGGATTATTATAATAAGTTTTCCAAACTCTTCTATGATATCTTTATAAGTCTCTCAACCAGTTGTATTTATAGTGTGGTTGATATTCAGCAAAAGCAGGTTCTTTCCTTCCAATACACTTTAAAGACCAGTTCCTGAGATACTGTGGTTCCAAGTGAGAAAGTTTATTTGCTGGATAGCAAAGAGATCATTGGTCTAGCAGTGGCCCAAAATCTGCCTCCTTGATTGTGAGGAGTTTAGGGTATTTATGGATTCAAACAGAGGAAAGTAGAGTGGTTAAAATAAAAATGTAAATATATACAAGCTAGTTTTCAAATAACCATCAACAAATGTAAGTTTAGTATAGAATAAACATCACAATAGTAAGTATACACAAGAGTGAGACTCATTTTGAAATAACCATTAACAAAGGTAAAGTCAGACTGGAATAACCATACAATAGTAAGCATACACAAGTGTGAGCCTTGTTTGCAATAACCATAAAAAAGGGTGAGGTTCACATAGCCAGTTTCAGTAATTTCCGGTGTTAGCTTTGGGCTATTCTATAAGATACTGATAAAATAAGGAAAAAGCATCTATATAATGATCCAGTAATCATAAACTTTTATTAATTCTTAATTTTTGCTTACAAAGTTACAGATGCAAGAAAGCATAAAGCAGAGGAAAGAAGACCTTGGATCTAGTATTCATATTTGATATGAAACAAATGGTGATGTCTGATCCAAAGAGACTGAAGCATTTGTGATAAGAAAGAATGTTTTTGGGGTAGAACTATGTGGTCCCTTGCAATGTGCAGAGATCAGTGTTTATGGTGACAATTCCAACAGTTTCTAAGGTTACCTTCCTTTAAAATGTCCTTGGTGGAGCAGACAATGGTATTGTCTTTCCAGGCCAGTGCAAGGACAATGCATAGGGAAATATAAAGGTTTTATGCATTGTAAGTATTAGTAAGGTGGAGTATATGTGTGGACATGTTTATGTTGTGACTTGATCTGTCACCTTGGGTATAAATAGTCTACTTTGTTATATTTTCTACTTCCCTTCCTGGCTCATTTGATTTTTAAGTCTCCATAATTAGTCCGGGAGTCTGATGGAATTTTTTTTAGTTGAGAAATGTGGACCCATGGCACAACATCCTGTAATTAAATTGCATTATCAGAAGTTAGGAGTACTTGGCAGGGTTCCTTTTAATGAGGATATAGGGCTGTCTTTTGTCTGTGTCATTTCTATTAGACCCATTATCCTGGTGACTGATTATGATTAATGGAGTGACTGTCATGTGGGACAGGAATGGTGTCCTTTAGTTCTTGAAGATAATCTTTGGCATAATGCATTAAGGATTTGCAAATTGGATCATGCCATTGTGAGACAATAAGTGATCCATTCTCAATTTATTCTCAGAGATAGGTCTGCTAGCAACAATTTCATATGGTTATAATCAATTTGACAGTTTCTGCTGAATCTTTAACACAATTTGGGTAAGAACAGGCAGGTGCATCAAGGTGGAGGCTGTAATATGCAATAGATTTGGAGGTTCCTCTCTGTTCTTGAATTAACAAGCCTAAGACGTGATTATATAACCATTTACTCCAATTATTTCTTGTTAACAAGGAGAATAGATCTTGATTGAATCTATGAAAATAATTATAGTACCATAAATTAAAGAATATTCAGTAAGAGTCAAATTCTGGAGGGGTCAAGCAAAGAGATAAAGATGAATGTTTTATGAATTATAGATAACTTAATTCAGTAATTCTAGAAAATACAAAAATAAAATATTAGCAACAATCCAAAGAAAACTATGATCATTCTTTATCAGTTCACTTAGCCCTAAGTGATTAAGCTGTGATTCATTAGATCTTCTGTTGTCAACCTCAAGAACCTATCAGCTTCTTCATTAAAATTCTGGAGATCTTGACTGAGTACAGTGGTATGCTCTCAAAGATATTTATGGAATGTCATTAGAATGTGATGTCTCAGAGAACTTGGCATAGTCCTTCCCATAGATCTGTGAGACAGCCCTTTAAGTTGATGATAAAGCACACTGGCCTGTAGCTGATTGCAAGTGTTTTCAGGGAAGCATCAGAATAAAAATTCTCAGCAGATAAGAGAAAATTTAAAATATCCACGGTTAACTTATTGCTGTTTTACAAAAGTGAACAATGAGATGAGAGGTCATAAAACATTATTTTAAGAACCACTGAACATAGATCATAAAAAAGTTTTCACAACAATGCAAAGTGTTGGTGGAGGGCTGATGTATGAGGCCCCCATATGACATTATGTATGGTTATTTTATAAGTTCACAATCTCTTCTGTACACTTATTGTTAATGCATGTCATGTATAAATGATATATTTCAATAAAAAATATTTTTAAAAATGCAAAAAAAAAAGATCCACTGAAATTATGACTAATAATAATGTCTAATATCAGACTTACCAGTACTTGGACAACTCATGGACACTGAGGATATTGACCAGTGTCAATTTTTATAATTTCTGAAATGTTTATATTAACAACATTTTATCCTAGAATTTAGGATACAAAATCATTTTTGTTAAGAAAATGAAAAGTTACAAAATCATTTTTAATTTGATAACACTTCCTATGCAACTACCTATCAAATAAAACTAGTTTATCACCTCTCTTTTTACAAGGTGAAAGAGAAAAATCCTTTGTGATTTTACAAGGATCCTCTGGAAAATCCCAATGAGACTTTGAGATCAAGAAGATATTAGTTATTGCTCAATTTTTGGAAGGACAATGTCAAAAGTTGTTAGATTTTAACATTTTGATAAATTGGATCATGGAAAACTGTGAAACAATATTTAGTTCCTTACTTAATGAAAGTGACAATGAAATATTTTAAAAATAAAGAAAGGCAGTAGCATGGTGGTAAAAAAATGCTTTATTTCAAAAGTGAGAAGACATTTTCTGAAGCAATTAAATGATGTTTATATAAAGGATATAAAGTGCAGGATATTTTTCTGATAAGATACAGTATCATCCTCTCTAAGCAGGTTACTCAGATGTTTTAGAAAAACATTTTATTAATTCTCTTTAAGAGTAGACCAATAATCCAAGGATACTTTGTCATTATAAAGGAAAGAAAATCAAGTACTAGTTTTGCATGAAGATTCTGTCTAAGCAAACTCTTAAAAATCTTATAAACCTATCAAATCTTAACCACCCATGACCATGACAGGTAAAATCCCTTTTCTGAAAACCTTCTTCAACTTTCTATATCTATTCAGATTGTCCAACATATTCCTTTTTATCATTCTGTAAAAACCTGTCATTTCACTTTTAGACAAAACTCTTTTCCATTCCCTTAACAAAACACATCCTGCATACCTTTTATATTTGTTATCAAAAAGATCTTGCAAACTGCCTTGAAGACAACATCCTTCAAAACTCAGTTTACATTTTTTGATCATCTTAAGGATCTAGTAGATATAATGCTAAATTATTTTATTAGAAGACTGCATAAATTTAGGAAGAACACATGAATCTAGAATAAACATCTATGCTTATATTCTATATAGAATTGATAATTCCAAAGACATAGCTATTTTTATTTAGTTAATATTCAATCAGTCCTATTTACCTTGGGCTTACCTGAATTATGTGAAACTTAATTTTTTAAAGAAATTTGCATTTGCTTCTATGCATTCTTTGTTTTCCCTTGAAATATTAGAAGTTTGTTTTCCTTAATTTCTGGAAGTATAGGAGTATTAATTTATTTATAAGTGCTTATTTATCTTTAAGCCAACTTGAATAGAGCTCTTTAAAGGATTTCCATAAGTTACTTTGGTAATACCATTCACAGGTAGGATAATGTCATACATCAAACATACAGACAGACACAAATAGAGAGCTTATAGCTTCAATTATAAATTTAGCCTTTTGTCAGACACAAAATCATATAAATAAAGAAAACAGAATTCCTCTGAACTTACACTTTCTCATTTGTCTTTTGCAAAGAGTCCTTTAATGAAACTGTTTCTTGTATTTCTTAGTAAATTCTGAGTGCTAAATAAAGTAGGCATTCCATTTAGCTGTTTAGTTTTGGAGCTCCTTTTCTAGAGTGATGAGTAATTTTGTTTAATTGGACATTTCCCAAAAGGACATGCAAATTCCATATTGTCTTTGGTAAGATTTTGCCATTTTGTTAGATTGTACAGCTTCCAACCCCATAAATTTTTTTTTAAGAAACTTTAGATTATATAAATGTTACTTAAAAATATAGGGGATTCCCATATGTTCCATTCCCTCCCCCTAACACACTATCCATGTTAACAACATCCTATATTAGTGTGGTACATTTGGTACAATTTATGGTCACATATTGAAACATTGTCAGTAACCTTGGATTATAGTGTATAGTATAGTTTACACTCTGTCATGCACAATTTTGTAAGTTATGACAAAAAATATAATTGCCTGTATCTGTCATTGCAATGTCACTCAGGACATTTCCAATGTCCCCAAAATGCCCCATATTACCTATTCCTCCCTCTGCCTCCCCACAGAACCTCCAGTGGTCACTGCCTCCACATCAATGTTAAAAGTTCTTCCATTGCTAGAATAACAATAAGTTTATAGTAGAATAATAGTAAGTCCATTTTAGTTCATTGTTCATTCCCCAGTCTTGAGGATTTGGGGATTGTGATGCCCACTCTGCTTCTAATTGAAAGGGGACTTAGATACCTTGGGGCAGATGGATGGAATTGTCTTGCTTGGAGTTTCAGACTCTCTCTGTTCCTTAGGATGGCTGTTGTCCTTCATCATCTCATTGTTAATTGTCCTTAGTGAATCCAATGACCTGGATAGTAGATTTTTCAACTTTGCTGAGATTCAGGGCCAAATTGCCATGAGGACAGACCAAAGATTTGTCTTGGACATACACCTATCAAGTATAAAACTAACTATAGCTTCAAACAGAAGGGGCAGAGGAGCCATGTGGAGGGAAACCATAGTTGAGTCCAACTCTGTCAAATGGGAAGCATAAATTCCAAAGTAAGGCCCTCTGTCAGGGTGTCAAACTCCTGAGCTGTCTGCTGTGCCTACAGTGTCTGGATGTCTCCAGTCCTGAGGAGTCCCACTATTTCAGGAATTATTTACTGTGGCAGTGAGGTCCTGCTGAGATGTGCATAAGTGTAACCTCTGGAATGACCTCCTGATTTATTTTGAAATCTCTTAGCCATAAAAACTAATTTGTATTTGCCATTTCCCCCTTTGGCCAAGGTCTATTTCCAGCTGTATTGCTAGTTGGTGCTTGGTAATAATCCCTTGGTGCCAGGGAGGCGCATCCCCAGGAATCATGTTCCATGTTGGGCAAAGGTAGTATGTTTATATACTGAGTTTAGCTTAGAGACATGCCACTTTAGAGCAACAAGGAGGCCCTCAGGAGGTAACTCTTAGGCAACATGATTTATCTAATTTCAGAAAATTTTATCAGCTCCAAAGGAAACCTTATACAAAAATAGTTATTCCATATTCCCCACTCCCCTCAATCCCTGTCAACCATTCATCAGCTTTCTGTCTCGATTGATTTGCCTCTTTGGAATATTGCATATAAATGGAATCTTTTAAAAATATGACCTTTTTTATCTGGACTAAGTTTTGAAAACACTTAACATGTTTTCAAGTCTTTCCCATGGCAAAACTTATATCATTATTTCATTCCATTTTATGACTGAATAAAATTCCAGTGTATGGATATTACACATTTTGGTTATCCATCTATTAAGTGATAGAAATTTGGCTTGTTTCTACCTGTTATTGTAAATAATGCTAATATGAAAATTATTACACAATTACTTGAATATCTTTCTTCAGTTTTAGGGGATATATATCAAGGAAGAGTTCTGCTAGATTCTGTTTATATCTTATTGAGGAACACCATAAATATTTTCCAAGTGGTTATACCATTGTACATACCTACCAGCTATGTACAAGGATTCCAATTTCTCTACATTCTCACCAATAGTTATTTTAGATTTTCAAAAAAGTACATCCTAGAATGTTTGAAGTGATGTCACAATTTGGTGTTGATTTCCATATCCCTAATAACTAAAGACATTGAACATTATTTCATGTGTTTGTTATCCAATTGCATATATTCCTTGAAAAAATGTCTATTCAAATACAATGCCATTTTAAATTAGATTGTCTTTATGTTAAAGTGTAAGGGATATTTAAAAATAATATACACTCTGGGATATTAGGCCTTTCTCAGATTTATGATTGGAAAGTATTTTTTCCTTTATGTAGGTTATCTTTTCACTTTCTTGATAGAGTTTCCTTTGTTCAAAATTTTAAAAATTTTTGTGAAAAACAATTAGTCTATTTTTATTTCTGGTGATATTAATGTCATATCTAAGCATCAATTATTGCATGAACGGTAATGAAGAATTACCCCTACATTTACTTATATGAGTGATATAGTTTTGCTCTTACATTTACATCTCTAAATGACTTAATTATTTATTAATATTTTAGGTAAGGATCAAAATTCATGCTTTGCATGTACATATCCAGTTGTTCCACCACCATATGATGAAGACACTGTTTTTTCCTGAGTTCAAGAACTTGGTGCCTTGTATGTTGAAAATAAAGTGATGATGTATGTATGTTTATTTCTGAAGTATCAATTCTATTTTATTATTTTAGATGTTTACCTTTATGGCAATAACACACTATTTTAATAATTGTACATTTGTATTATGTTTTGAAATATAGAATTGAATATCTTCTAGTTTTGTTCTTTTTCAGTATAATTTTTCTATTATACTCTTTATAATTCCATGATTTCAAGGGTAAGCTCTTACATTTATTTTTTTAAACAAATCAACTTTATTGATATATATTTAAAAAGCATAAATTCATCTGAAGTGTACAATGAATGATATTTGTTATAATCACATAGTTGTGCATTCATCATATCCATTATTAGAGAATTTTCATTAAGAGGTAAAGAATTTCCTTGTTTGTTTCTTTGTTTTTTTGTTTATTATTATTAGATTTATTTTTTCAAATGAGTTATGAGATTTTGATAAGCATTCATTCTATCTCTAAATGTTTTGTGGGTAGAATATCCACCTTAACTATATTAAAAATGCCATTCCATTAAATGGGATGTCTTTCCATTTATTTAGGTCCTTTTTAATTTCTTTCAGCAATATTTTATGGATATTATACAAATCTTGCATACCTTGGTTAAATTTATTTATAGCAATTTTATTATTTTTGATGCCTCTGAAAATTAATTTTTTCTTAATTTTCTTTTTGGATTCTCACAATTTGTTTGCCTAAACACAACTGACCTTTGCATGTTAATCTTTTACCATGCAACTTTACTGCATTTATTTATTAGCTCAAATATTTAGGGTAAATAGGTATGTGTTTGTATGGCTGCTATAGGATTTTTCTACATGTAAGATCATGTCATTTCAGAATAGAGATAATTTTATTTCTTGTTCTAAATAATATTTTTATTAGAGAGTTGTGAAATTTCAAAACAGTCATGAGCATGTGTGGAATTCCCATACAACAACCAGCCATCAACACACTATATTGTTGTGGAACATTTGTTACAAAATTATGAGATAATGGCATGAGACTATTGACACTAACTGTGGTCTATAGTATTCATTTTGTATCTTTTTTCCACCCCCCCATTATGAACACAGTACATATTTGCATTGATAAAAGAATATTACAATATTGCTGTTAACAGCAGTCCATAGGTTGCATTAATTTTATTTTCCCCATGCTTCTCCTCATTCTTACCAACTTGCAATAGTGATGTACATTTTCTGTATTTCATGGAAGGACATTTCATATTTGTACTATTAAACCAATTCTCATCCACCTCTGAGTTCAGTATGTTATTCAGCCCTAGATTATCCTAGAGCTTTCTTTCAATTCACATTTATATCCTAAGATCAACCTTTTCAGCCTCAATCCCATTTATAGACCAGCTGCATTAGTTCTACTCAATATGTGTTACCATCAACTCCATTTCCATACATTTACAGTTAAGTTAATTAAAACTTCCCAACACATTAAGCATCAGAACACCTTCTCAGCCCTCCTCTTATCTGCTAATAACATTTATTTTAGGTTTTATCTTCAGGCACTTATTCTTCATATTGAATTCACATTAGTGAGACCATGCAATATTTGTCCTCTTGTCTCTGGATTATTTCAATTAAAATAATGTCTTGAAGCTCAACCATGTTATTGTATGTGTCCTAATTTCATTTTTTCTTAAAGCAGCATAGAATTCCATCATATCTATATGCCACATTTTGTTTCTCCATTCATTGGTTGATGGACACTTGGGTTGCTCCCAGTTTTTTGGCAACTATGAACATTGTTGTGCTAATGTCTATTTGCATTACAGTTTCAGTTTTTTTGAATATATCCCTAGAAGAGGAATTTTTGGATCATATGGCACATAGACATTTAGCTTCCTGAGGAACTGCCAAACTGTCTCTCACAGAGGCTGCACCATTTTACAATTCCACCAACAATGAAGGAGTGCTCCTTTTTCTCCACATCATCTCCATCATGTTATCTGCTTTTTAATAATGGTCATTCTAAGCTGTGTGAGATATCTCCTTTTCATTTTGTTTTTTATTTTTTCCTTATAGCTAGTGATATTGAACATTTTTTCATGTGCTTTTGACCATTTGTATTTCCTCTTTGGAGACATGCCTATTTAAGCCTTTTGCACATTTTTAAAAATTGAATTGCTTGCTCTATTTTTGTTGAGTTTTATGATCTCTTTAAATAGAATGGAAATCAAACCCTTTTTGGATATGTGATTTCCAGGTATTGTTTTTCCTTTGAGTGGGCTGCCTTTTTACTTTCTTGGCAAAGTCCTTTGAATCACAAAAGTGTTTTTAAGTTTGAGGAGGTCCCATTTATCCCATTTTCTTTCATTGCTCATGATTTCAGTGTAAGTTTAAAGAATGCACCTACATTTTCTTGTAGGCGCTTTACGGTTCCAGTTCTTCTATTTAGGACTTTGATTAATTTTGAGTTAATTTTTGTATAAAGTTTAAGATAGGGGCTTTAACAGCCTTGTCAAAAATCACTTGACCATAGATGTGATTGTTTCTGAAACACCCATTTGGTTCCATTGGTCTGTGTGTCTATCTCACACCAATAACATGCTTTTTTTTTCTTTTCTTTTTTTTTTTTTCTTTTTTTACCTCTGTAGCTGGGTAATATGATTTAAAGTCCAAAGTGAAATTCCTACAACTTCACTTTTAATTTTGAAGATGTTTCTGGCTATTTGAGGCTACTTACCCTTCCAAATAAATTTGATAATTGTGTTTTCTATTTGTTTACAAATACTGATGGAAGTTTTATCATGATTGCATTGAATCTGTATGTTAATTTACGTAGAATTGATATCTTAATAATAATTAGTATTCCAATCCATAAGCATGGAATAT
>JAQZBX010105787.1:0-10811 GCA_029593785.1 Cabassous unicinctus
GAGCACATGCTACCCAGTTAAAATAGGACTAAAGATTAATGATTTATGAAGACTAAAATAATTATTTTAGGGAGAAGTGTTAAAAAATTTAACTGTCTTACCACTAATAATCCTAAATAGAAAATCGATTCATTAAATTCAACTAATTTATATTGCAAAGTTCATCAGGAGGTTGCACTGGACACAGGTGTCATTTGGGTGCTTTCCTGAGACTTATTTTACGGTCAAGGTGAGAGTTTCAAGTATTTTCTAGACTAAGTAATAGTGGCCAAACTTTAAATGCATTACTTTCTGAGGAAAATCCTGGTGCTACCCTGTGTACCGCCTTTGCCATATCTGGATAGAGGTGGAGTGGCCTTAAGGAATCTATCTTGGTAAGGCCCCTCAATTTTCAGAATAAGATGATATCAACCCTATCCCCAGGTCTCATGGATAAGTGTTCTCCAAAGTATTTTTTTTATCATGGAATCCTACTGACAAAATATTTTTGAGCACAAATTGCTAAAATAGATATTTGTTAATTATGTTACTATTGTACTCACATATTAACAAAACATATACTAAAATATACATTTTTAAAGGCTGATAAAAATGAATATAAATTCTAATACTTTTCTTCCCATACTTCAAGGGATCATTTTGTAAGCATCCTTCTTTTCTAGATATTCTAAACTTTATCTTGGATTAAAGCAATGATCTTGCATTTGCGGAACCCTTAAGAACTGCCTTTACTGAGCTTCTTAAACTAAGGAATGTCATTATAGACTTATGGGTGCTGCTATTGAGCCTATTACAAGGATGTTGAGAAGTCTGTCTGTTACACTGTGGTGCCTTCATTATGAGAACAGAGAGGAGAAAATTTGGTTTTTATATTATCAACTCATAATTGACCACAAAATCTAGTAACATTAACTGCTAGAAAACACAAAGCCAAATTTGTGGCTTACTTCAAGCAAGCATATCCACAAGGTATATTTATTTCCCCTCTGGCTTTAACTTTTCCATCACTCAAAATTCTTCATTTATTTTTTAAAATTATGTTGTAGCTCAACCTTGTCTTCAATTTAATATTCTATCATTCCCAATTCTTTTTCCCCTAATCATATTGTATTATTTATATGATATGTGTGTATGTTTAAAGGCACTTCACGTATTTCTTGAAAGGGGAAGAGTGAATTAACAAAAAAACCAAGCAATAGTGTAGAATGGAGGTTATTCTAAACCTGAAGCTCCCCTATGCCAGAGCTGTAATTTGCAGATTCTGAAGTATCTAGCAGCGAGACCCTTCGTGCAAACGGTAATTCATAAATGAGTGTTGATGAAAAGAATGACAACTCACAATAGCACTGTACTACACTTTCTCACTCTTTTCCAGTTGGTCAGAAATGTAATAGTGAGGAAAGGGCAATCGGCTTTTTTTCACCTGTGTGCAAAGCTTAACTAAAAAGTCCATGAAAAAGGCAGTTGCATGCCAGTTGGAATTTGTAGCCATGTACCTGGATGTTCTTCCTTCTGGTGTGCTCAGAAGTCATTTGGAAATGACCTGTATTCACTTTCTTGCTCTGCTTGATCCGCTTTTCAAGGCATCTCCTCTGTTGGTTGGTGATGCTGCTATATAATTTAATTTGCCTGGGTGACAAACATACTCTTTCTTGGCCAAAAGCTTGGATCAGTCGGGCAGTGTCAATGGTGGAAATTGAGCTGCTCCTCTCAGGCAGTGTCACCTCTTTATCTGTTTGAGTCAATACATCTGATTCCCCAGAAGTCGTGGTGGAAAGGATGTTGGTAGCAGTATCTGTGAGCAGCTCACTGTCCTCTGAGGGTCTAGAATCTGAAGAAGTGTTGCTTATATAATTAAAACCTGGCTGTTTACTCACAATATATTGATCAAATTTAATCTGCTCAATATTTATATGACTGGACCTCCCAGCGTGATGAGAAAGCACCTTGCTTTTTTTAAAATCTGTGTTTTTATAGCACTTATCTAGGCTTTTATACCTCTTCTTTTTCTGAAGCTTGCTTTTATGCTGTTGCTGTCTACTACTCCATTCCTTAACATTTCGATCCCCTCTGCTATTATCATGTGTACATTCTGATGCCTGGAGGGAATGTGTGATAGGATTCTGAAGAATTTTAGCCAAACGATCAAGTCGCTCCACCAAGGACAGTTCTTTCCGGTCTCTGACCTCAGGTGGTTTCTGTTGCCTCTGTCGTTCCTGATACTTGTTCCAGAGTTCATTCAAACTTACAGTTCGCTGAGTTGTTGGCTCTGGGATGACCATGTGATCCCTTTTGGGATCATTAATTTGTCTGTTATATTTTGGATGGTCTCTAGTCTGACTTTTAGTATTACTCATTGCTTCTTTGCTTCCCATATTCACATTGATGCTGAGGCTCTCTATTCTGGTACCATCCATCTTATTAGCCTTGTCCACATTTTGATAAGGTGGAGAAACGTAAGAATGCCTCGTGAAAACACCCCTTCCCAAGGATTCATGGTACACATCTTGATCACTTGGTAGGTGCACTGGAGGATGAAAGTAAAACTTGGCTGACCCGAAGACAGAATGGGCAGTATTTTCAAATTCTGAATGACCTCTGGAGTCTGAGGAGAAAAAAAAAAAGATTTTGAAAGACTTTCAAACATATTTTCATTTCCTTTAGATATACTATTCACATTTAATTCTTTAGATATAGAACAAAGATCGAACGAAAGACAGCTTATATAAGTTTTAAAAAATTCACTGCCTGCACAAAAGTTTCATGCCTTGTGATTAACAGCCAGACTGGCATGGTAAAGTTTTAAAGAACTCTGGGTCAAAAAGACCTGGATTCAGGGCTGGACTTGGACTAACTCAAGGATTTATACACTTTTTTTTTTTTCTGAGGCACCGGGGCTGGGGATTGAACCCAAGACCCCACATGTGGGAAGGAGGCGCTCAACCACTGAGCCACATCGGCTCCCGAGTTGGCTTTTTCGTTTGCTTGCTTGCTTTTTAGAAGGCACCGGGAACTGAACCTGGGATCACCCATGTGGGACGCAGGTGGTCAACTGCTTTAGCCACATCCGCTCCCTCTACACACTTTTTTGGAGTTCCAAGTCATGTGCAGAAACAAAGTGCCATTTGTTACTATGCGATCCTTTTCCTCCCTTCCCCCCAAAGTATAGATAATTTGCAACCAGAGTTTTTACTCAATCCATTGGGAATCCCTATGGTTATTTCCTCAGCACACAGTGGGATATATGGGAACTGCTTGCTCTGCTCCCTAAAGTATAAAAAACTTTATACAACTTCAGAATTATCTAACAACAGTAAAAAATGCGGTTATGCTTAGCTTCTAAGGTTCTTGAGATTACAGCTCCTGCACTCAACAAATACAAGCAAATATATAAATTGTGTTAAGGGCTATGAAGGAAAAAAACATAGTGTGAGAAAAACTTAAATGGGAAGTGGCAGCTAGAGAAGGCCTGTCTCTGAGGAGGCTGAAATAAGTAAAAATGAGAGCAAAACCAAAAAATGACACATGAGGAACATTCAGTGTGAAGGGATCATTATGTGTGAAGGCCCAGAGGCAACCCTACCATGACCTCTGCCAACCTACCTGCACCTACTGCCTTTTTCGATACAGAGGCAGAATCACCTCATCTTCTTTTAATCTTCTTTTAAAGGTGAGTTTCTCCACTGGTGTTGTGGAACCCAACTCATCTCCCTTTCAAGGTCTTGGTTCTTTTCCTATCACATCTCTCTCCTATTTTCAGCCTCTCCCGCTTTATTGGATAATATCTAAGTATGACTTAATATATCATCTTTAGAAAACCCTCCTATGACCTTCAGATAATGGCCCATTTATTTGCCCCTCTTCAGTCAAGCTTCCAAAGTAGAGGATACTTATTTCCCTCTTCTTTACCTCCTTCTCCTCCCAAATGATTCTTCAAATTACTCCAATCAGTACAGCCACAGCATTGCACAAAAACTGCTTTTGCTAAGATGATCAATGATTCCATGTGTAGTCAATTCCAGGGGAATGTTCTTATTCTATGCTCTTTTTAGGTGATCTCATCTCTCCCTATGGCTTTTAGTACCATTTTTATACTGTTAACTACTCTCAATTTTACATTTCAAGCTAACTTCTCTCTTGAGCTCCAGATTCATTTATTCAACTAGATAATTGATATATTCACCTGGATGTCACAGTCACATCAAATTTTAAATGTCCTGAGCTGAACTTTTTTTATCCCCCTCTAAAACTGTATCTCAGTCTTCTACATCCCTCTAAAGTAGCTCATCATCCTGTTGCCTAAACTGAGTTATTCTTGATACTTCCATCTCCCTACCTTCCTTGCTCCTGTCATTAATCCCTTAACAAAGAATCCTAAATCTGTCCACTTCTCTCCATTTCCTCAGCTACTACTCTAATAAAACCACCATCACTTTTCAGTCCCTAATAGGTCTCCTGTCCATTCTTGTTCTCTTCCAAGCAATCTATTCTTCATATAGCAATCTTTTAAAAATGTAAATTGGACCTGTTATTTTCTATTTAACATATTTCAATGGCTTTCTCTTACTTAGAACAAAACCCAAACTCCTTAACAAGGTGTACACAAGCAATATGTAACTTTTCTACCTCATCTTACAATATTCTCCTCTTTGATAACTATACTCCAATCATGTTGACCTTCATTTTAATAACAGACTTTTATTCTCTAGAGCAGTTGTAGGTTTAAAGAAAAACTACGCAGAAATTACAGAGCTCCATATACCCTGTGTTTCCACCCCGAAACACTGATAGATATTTTTTTCAGTAGTATGGTACATTTGTTACAACTGATGAACCAATATTATTCTATTTATATTATTAACTAAAGACTGTAGATTACACAGTTTACATTAGGGTTCACTCTTTATGTGTACAGTTCTATGGGTTTTAAAAATATTTTTATTTTGGTAACATATATACAACATAAAATTTCCCATTTTAACCTCTTTCAGGTATAGAATTCAGTGGTGTTAATTACATTCACAATGTTGTGCTACCAACATCACTATCCATTACGAAAACTTTTCAATCACCCCAAACAGAAATTCTGTACCCGTTAAGCATTAACTCCCCATTTTCCCACTCTATCCCCACAGCCTGTAATCTACTACCTGTCTCTATGAATTTGCATATTCTAGTTCTTTTCCTACATTTGAGATCATGTCCTTTTTATCTGGTTTATTTCACTCAACATTCAACATGATGTCTTCAAGGTTTATCCATGTTGTAGCAAGTATCATGGCCTTTCCCCCCCTACCTTCATCAAATAGCATAAGCAAAGGCATATAAGTAGGAAAGCACTGAGCAAATAAGGGAGTATATATATAAATGCTCAGCATGTGTGGCTTATACAATTTATAAAGTGGGAAAGGTTGTTTGGTGCTGAATTCTGCAGAGCCCAGAACACTAGACCAAAAGGTCATGAAGAGCCAGTGTACCATTTTAAGCAGAAGATAATATGATTATAGCTAATTTCAGAGACTACCTCATCCAGGATAAAAGAAGCAAAACTTTGAAGGGATATCTAGAATATATTAAAAAATAAAGCAGTATGTAAAAGAATACGGAAATAGTTAACATTAATATATATGTTTCCTAATATCAATATTTTCAATCAACACAGTCCCATTGACTTGAAATTAAAGTAAAATGAAAACAAACAAACAAAAAAAACCAACAACAAAAAAAAGAAAAAAGTAAAATGAATAGTGAAATAGCAGAAAACGAGTAGGCTGAATTCACTGAGCACAAAGGGATCTGTAGAAAAATGGGATTAGATAATCACTCTCTCATGACTCTTTACTAAGAGTAACAATCAAATCAATTGAGGCAGTCATTTACTTTTGATAATGAAATTAATTTTATACATAACATTTGCAAAAATCCCCCAAAACATATTAAAGTACTTTGAATATATGATTTACTGTTTGTTTTTTTTAAATAAAGTTAAACACATTATAAAAGACTCAAATAATGCAGAAGAATTTAAGGTGAAAAGTGGGACTCCCTTAGTCCCTTTAACACCTCTCAGTGACAGCCAATATTAAATAGGTTTCAGTATATCCATTCAGATACAATGCTTTGCCAAGTAGAGCAAAAATATTAGTACAATGAAATAATCTACGCATATATAAACATTTTATATTAACTGATTTGATGTACCATAATTTAAATAGCCTGGATGTTCAAGTTGCTCCTAACTGTATATACTCTTCTAATCAATGCTTCCTGTACATACATACATACACATATACATGTATGTGTGTGTTTTTTGTTCAACTGTGTCTGTATAGCTGCAATTCCTGTAAGTGGAAAGGTTGGGTTAAAATGAACATTCATTTCAATTTTTGTTAGATATTGACAAATCGCCCCACTCCCTCAAAAATGTTGCAACATTATTTACACTTCTTACAGTAGTCTTATGAGAGTGTATGTATTCCTACATACTCAACAATACTGACATTATCAAACCTTTTCCACCTGTACTATTCTGATTTAAAAAAATCTGTGATTTTAGTATGCCTCTTTAAGTATTAAAAAGGTTAAATATTGTTTCAAATCTTTACAGGCCATTTTTATTTCTTGTACTATAAACTTCCTATTGACGTACTTTGCCTATTTTTCTATTAGATCAGGGGTTCTTAACGTTTTTTTTTTGTTCCATGGACCCCTTTGTCAGTCAGGTAAAATGAATACTACTGTAATTTATTTATTGCATACATTCATAAGTGAAGGAAATGCTAGATTTCAGTTAGAGGTCAGAGAAAATAAAGATAAGAAGTTGATTTTTTAAAATTCAAGGTCATAGGCCCCCTAAAATCTTTCCACGTGGACCTCTTGTTAAGAGCACCTGTATTAGATTCTTTGATTTGTAAAAGGTTCTTTGTGTATTAAGAAAAGTAGCCCCCAAAATTGGTTTCTTATTTGCTATGTATAAATTGACTTTGCAGATGGTATTTTCTACCATAAAGAAACAAATTTTAATATGTAGCCAAATGTATCAAATCGACTTCTGGATTTTGTTAGACAAAGACAGGCTTCCCCCACTCTACTTCAGTAGAAAATAATAATGTTTTACTCCATAACTTTTATGTCTCTGTCTCTATTTTTTAGATCTTTAAAACACAAGGAATTCTGGAGACAGTAGTAGGCTACAATCTATTTTATCCCCAAATGACTAGCCAAGCATCCTGGCACGATTTGTTGAATAACGCATAATTTCCAAACTGATCTGAAATGGTTTTTTAATTTACCTTTATTATAGAGTAAATTCCCATTGTATTTAAGTCTATTTCCATTGATGTATCAGTATCTTACACTAGTACCATCCTTTTAACTATAATCATTGCATAATTC
This sequence comes from Cabassous unicinctus, assembly GCA_029593785.1. Lineage (NCBI taxonomy): Eukaryota > Metazoa > Chordata > Mammalia > Cingulata > Chlamyphoridae > Cabassous > Cabassous unicinctus. The sequence goes on from JAQZBX010105787.1 coordinate 7,396, forward strand.
ATTTTAACATCTTGTAGATCCAATCCCTTCACCATCCTCAGCATCATCTTTTTCAGAATCTTTCTAGTAATTTTCAAGAATGTTTCCTATACAATCTTTAATCTTTTTATTAAAAATTTCAATTCTACCATAAAGTTGCAAGAACAGTAATGAACTTTGATATAATCTTCCCCTAGACTCACTAATTGTTAACATTTTGCTACATGTTTTATCTCTCTTCTTCATAACCTATAAATATATACATATTATTTTATCTGAACTATATTTGAGAATAACTTGTAGAAATCATGTCCTTTCAACCCAGGATATTATAGTGTATATTCCCTAACAAATTTTAAAGACATTACCAATACAACATGGTAAAATTACTAAATTTAAGAGATTTAACACTAATATGATACTATTATTTAACATACAGTCTATGTTCAAATTTCAGCAATTGTTCCCAAACTTTTTTCATAATTAAATTTTATTTCACATAGAAACTCTGAAAAAGATTTACATTTTCCCACACTAAAGCAAAACTTTACAATGGAATAAGATAACTTACCATAAATAAGATGTTGCTGATTTGTGTAACTAAATATAACAATTTATATTCCTCAAAGTAAAGGACAATGCATTTGTAAATGTTCAAAATTACAACATATGGCGTAATTATTAATATTCTATATTGTACACTGCCAAATTATTTCCACTATCAATAAGCAATCCCACCAAACAATGCAATCCCACCATTGTTTTGATCAGTTGGAATACAGGCAAAAAATTAACAGTTCAAAAATACCAAGCATGCACTTCCATTAAATATTAAACCACATGGTAATTATACTGTACATATCAAGTTCTGACTTTTATTACCCAGAAATTTGTTTTCAAATAATTTTTTACCAGTAATCTGAAAATTTTGACTATATAAAATAAAAAGATTGCTATTTTTATGTTTGCACAAAAATTAATAAAAAAATCATTTGAAGGGGAGCAAGTGTTAGCTCAGTTGCTGAGTGCCTGCTTCATGTGTACGAGGTCCTGGGTTCAATCCCTGGTACCTCCTAAAAAAAAAAAAAAAAGTCATTTGAATAAAGTCAAAATTTCAAAGAAATTCATTTGCAGACAAAAATAAAGCAACATTTTCTGGTGGATCTAATTGTCCTCAACAGTCAGTTTCAAACATGTACAAAATAAGTAAACAAACTCTGCTACAAGGATAATCATCTTAGACCAAATCTTAGAAATTACAGTTAAGATCAAGTCAAATATGTCAGAATATACTAGAGTATGATCTAATTATTCTTCCAGTTGATTACAGAAAATTTAAATCACAGAATTATTCCTGTTACTGAACTAAAGATTCTAATAACTGAATAAGTCTAAATTTGGACTAAGACACAGTTGAAGAAATAAGTAGTACATAAGTTTTAAGTCATGTCTGATTTCATTATATGTATAAATACATCATCAATAACAAATGTCTGTGATTCAGAATGTCAAATACAGCATTTATTAACACCAGACGTCTATGCAGGAAAGCAATATTTGGTCTCCTATGAAGGATAATAAAGGAAGAAGATGCCTTTTCCAGAGAGGAGAAAAGAATATTAATTGGAAATGATAGTTTAAAAAACAAAACAAAACAAAACAAAACAAAAAAAGCCCGGGGGGTGGATGTGGCTCAAATGGTTGGGCGTCTGTCTCCCATATGGAGGGACCTGGGTTCGATCCCTGGGAACTCCCAGTAAAAAAATAAATAAAATAAATAAAAAATAAAAAAACCCGGTCGCCCAGATGAAAGGGCCATTAACTGAGGAGCGCTATAATATTACCCTTCTGCTAAAAGTACTACTCCTATTATTAGGAATAATACCATCTCATTCTTGTAATTATTATGTACATATGAATACATACATTAAAATATGGCCATTGCATGGTAACTAGGCAATTTTGGAATAAACCCATAGTCTAAGTTACAGCACACTTTAATCATTTATATCTTAACTGCTCATTTATACCTGAACAAATTTTCATTAAGCATACAAATAATTTTCAAATGATGTAATAAAAATTCTGACTGCAGTATTTTATTGTTTTTCTGAATTACATTTGAGATAAAGAAGCTAGCTGCTTCACCTATTTTAATACTAGTATACTCTGGGATCATATACAAATACATGTATAGAAATTAAAAGAACATACATTTCCCAAGAGAAGACTTTATTTAGTCTGTGTCATTGGTATGTATTTGTAAAACATTCTAACATTGCAAACAAGAAATTTCAGGATTGGGCACATTTAAAGGTTTCTACTCTACTACAATGATGCTGGTGTACTTCTACGGAAGGCCTCTTAGTTATGTCAATCAACTGATGGTAGGGCTTTATCAATGAATTGCTTGAAACCCATAATTTCCTGCTGACATGAACTGTGCAGCAGCACCTCATAGGTTTTGAAGGTTACATTGGCTGGATTTACCAATGTTTTTAGCCTTTCAGCAGTAAGAGAATCAAACATTAGGAGAAATAAAGGGTTGCAGTCTCCATGCGCTGGAGGATACAAATATCTTTATTAGCGCCACTGATAGCACCCTGCGCAAATGAATCCCAAAGTGGAAGCCAGCAACTGAGTGCAACAACATCTGCCAGTTTCTGCTGTGTGGCAGGAGCAGTATATAAAGATAAAGCTCCTCCGAGAAAATCCTCCCAAAATAATCCTGTTAGAAGCAATTCCATTCTTCACCTCTTGGTTTACCAAAGTTTTGACGTTTTCTGCTGCCTGCTTGATACCAGTTTCTTTCTCCTGTCAATCCGGCGAAAGCCCAATAATATCAAACCAAGAAGGCATACTCATTCTCGTATTGTGTCAGGCATAACCGACGCATGCCGGCTGATATATCTGATATGTGAACTTCTGACTCCTGCAAAGGCTTCTGCCCATCCATGCCCTGTATCTCCCAATACGTGAAGAAAATAACCGCAGCGGGGTCTTGCTTGCCGGGGGCAGGCACGATGGCTGGCAGCCGGGCTGACGTGTTGCTGCCGCACACGCAGGGCTGCGCGGCCACGTGTTGGAAGCCGAAGGTGAGATGTGGCGGGCGCGGGTCGAGCAACGAGCAGAAGTCCCGCTCGCTACCCTGGCGTGGGCTCAGACACGTGGGCCCAAAATGCCTTTTATATCAATTTTTTCCCCCTGGACTAGAATCTAATCTAGGACTATGGCTGCATTTAGCTGCCATGTCTCTTTAGTTTCCTTTAATCTACAGGTTTTCTCTTTCATGACACTAACATTTTTGAAGACGGGTCAGTGATTTGCAGAATGTCCCTCAAGTTGAACTTTTCTTTTTTTTGTGATTAGACTCAATTTATGCATTTTTAGCAAGAACTCTATGTGAGGATGTGCCATTCAGCACCCCCACTCCCCAC
>JAQZBX010105788.1:0-10817 GCA_029593785.1 Cabassous unicinctus
TCACCTTTTCATCTATGATTGATAAAGTCATTGATAATCATTGTCTGGATCCATTATTTCATGAGGGGTTACAAAATGGAGGTATTCTATCATTCTTTTCTTCTTCCTTCCTTCCTCAGTCCCTCTCTCCCTTCCTTCCATCTACTATAATTCTTCCATAAAGAAGAACTTTTATTACCTATTTGGCTACCCTGAAGAACAGTTTGTGCAGGAAAGGCAGGCTAAGTGCCTCCATACACTGCCTTTGAATTTTTATTTTTCACATTTGATTTCTAGACGTTCTGTTTCTTTTCAGATCTTCTTGGAATTTACTCATATTTTCAAGCCTCTTTATTTCTTTTTGAAATATATTATTGTTTTCTTTTATGTTCTGTATTTCATCATCCCATTATCTGAAGTCTTAATTAGTCTGACTCTGCCACCTGTTGTTTCTGCTGGCTCTCTGTTAGAGTGCCCTTTTTCCTTGTGTGTTCTGTGACTTCTGAACTGTGAGCTTTTCATTGTTTCTTGGCACTTTATATTTGGGAATTCTTTGGGGTCTTATATGAAACTCCATAGAGTTCCATTTGTTTTTGTCAAGTGCCTACAGGCATATCCAGCCTTGGACCTCTTCAAAAAACCCAAAAAAAACCTCTCCTCTTGAAATACTTTAGACCACCCATTTAGTGTGGATTCAGGCTGAAAATTGTGGTTTGTGGTTATAAGTAATCAGAGAATTTTCCTCCTCTTCTACTTAGCTTCAAGATTTGAGATAGGCAATATTTCTTGGGCACAGGATCGGAAATTTTATAACCATCTCACCCTTTTATTGAGGGTGTAGTCCTTGGGGTCTCTGGTTAGCTGTCCAACTTGTGTGGTCCCTGGGATTTGTCTTCTGTCTCCTGTCCTGAAGACCATGGAAGCCAAAGCTTAAGTTAATTGGGTTCAGTAAATACCCTCACAGCAAAAAGGTCAGTTTCAGTTTTCTTCTAACCTTATTGGCTTCCCACCTTTACCAGTGTTTTTCTTAAGTTTTGCCTGTGCTTTCCTTATGTTTTAGGAGGTCATGGATGTCTTTGAGAAGGTTTTTAAAATATATTCTATCCAGCAATTTTATTATTTTTAGCAGGAGCCTTGGTTCACAAACTCAGTTCATCATTCTTCCAGAAATATAAACACCTGTGTTATGTGCCACTTTCTTTCACTGCATTTCAGTCTTTAATACCTAATTTTATGTTATCCTATACATCTTTCTAGTTACTTTGTGTTTGTCAGTTGTGTATATTTCAGTCCTTGTTAGCATGCTTGATGACTTATTCTACTATTCCATTTCACTTCAGCTTGCTAGACACATAGTAACAATTCAGAAAAATTCTCACTGATGAATATAAAATAAGCACTTCATTAGGATTATTTCAGAGTACATGATACCTTATTGGTATGAAAGAGTAAATAACCCTTTTTGTAAAGTAGCCAACTTATTATAGAGGTTAACTTTCTAATTGGAGGAATATGACTGCTATATGGGAATTGTTAGTTAAATCTCTATGTGGTATACATGCATTTATGGGAAATTTATTTATTTTTCTGTATTGTATTAAGAAAGCATAAAATGGTCCAAACTATTTTCTTTTCCTTTGAGATGTGAGTTTTGGTCAGTGGGGACAGATCATTCCTCTATAGGGTGTCTAACAGATAGGAAGCAGATGTGGCATTGGGAGGAGACTACAAGGGGAAGAACAAATGTATGCATAATATGGAAAAAGATTACAGTCAAATTATGAGTTAAATGTCAGCCTTTGCACCAAAGCTTTTCCATTCTTGGTACTCTGAAAAGACATGTAACTAAGTGGGGGTAGAGACTGTTCTTAAATGCAACTACTCTGCTATACCTTACTGTTTTAGTTCCAGGGTTTTTGTTTGTATGTTTGTTGTTTGTTACTCTGATGTTGATTTTCATTGATTTAGGTAGGATATAATAACCCTTTATTAGCCTGTGTTTGTACCTGAAGAGTGTTGTTTTCTTTGCTTAGACAATGTCTTTAAAATCATATGCACTTTGTCAGTGCATTTCTAGGAATGTCTGGCATGTTTATTGGTCAAATGCCTAGCAGATGAAAGTTAAATTTTGTGAGGAATCTTCTGGATCAAATATAGATTTATTTTTACTTTAATAAAACTCTACAAAGCAAAAAGACTTCAGGCCGGGTGTCAACCCGGCAGCAGATCTGGGAGTGACTGCCAGAATAGTACCTGCTGAGGATTGCAATGATTTTTCCCTTTCTTAATGCCTCTTTTTGGTGTTCTTAAAGTACAGACATAGATAACATGGGCATCTACAGGGCTTTTAGATCTCCAAAGTGTGTCACAATTACTATTTACTGGACAAACTATTTTTATCTATACCCACAAAAGTGCTTTATATTTAGAAACAATGAAACTACTGTTTATTTTTGTGTGTAACTCCATCTATTTAGTAATTCTTAGGTTATTTCCATTCCCTAAAGGTATACTTGAGAGGTATGTCTGGGACCACTTACAATCATTTTAGTTTAAAATTTTACTTAGCAATAAGAAACAAACCATAGTCTCTCTGCAGTCTTAACTTTGTAAATAAATAGTAAATTACAATAAAATTAGAATCTATTTACAAAAAAATGAAGCTCTACAGCTTCACTGTTTTTTTGAACATATTACTTCCACTTTTCAGTGAATCTACCTGATAGATATCAGGTCATAGTGATTCTCAAAATCTTGTATCTCTTAAACATTAACTCCAATAACAATGTAAAGGAGATTCACCTATTAATTTTTTTATGAAGAATAAAATTATTCTTCATAAATTATTATTGTAATTATTCATCATATTCATTCACCAAAACTTTATTGCACACTTATTAAATTCTAGCTACTCTGTTAGGTGTTGGGCCAATGGTCACGGCACATTCTGGACCTAAAGAAGTTTACAGTTTAATTCTGTTCATATACGCTAGGCTAGTGAAGGAAAATGCTGTTCAACATGGACCATCTACTGGCTCTGTGGCCTCTACACCTCACATTAGTTACTATCTCAAGCTTGAAATTAGTAAATCCATCTTATGACAGTTGGAGGAAGATTTAATGAAAACATTTTTGAAACACCCTAATAGCCATTGGCCACCAGTTTAACATATTCTTCCAAATAAAGGAGAACTGATAGATGAAAAGGTGATCTGTTAAATATGTATTTTTTAAAAATCTCTATTTTCTTGGTAAATCAATTTTTGAGATAAAATTTATATGTAATAAAACACACCCATTTTAACTGTGGAGTTCAATGGATTTTTTTTTTTTTTTTTTTTTTTTTTAAGTATCGGGGGCCAGAGATTGAACCAGGATGTGGGAAGCTGGTGCTCAACCACTAAGCTACATTGGCTTCCCTGAGTTGGTTTTTTCATGTTTTGTTTGTTGTTTGTTTTTGTTTTTTCAGAAGGCACTGGGAACTGAACCCAGGAACCTCCCATGTGGGAGGTGGGTGCTCAACCACTTGAGCCACATGCTCCTCAAGGGATTTTAAGAAAGTAAAAACCCCTATCATTCACCCAAGAAAGAAGCCTAGATGCTATTCTAGATTCCTCTCTTCCTCACATCCAAATGATTACAAATTTCTGTAAATGCTATATTCTAAATTTCTTTGGAACCCATCCTCTCCTCTGTATACTCACTGCTACTACCATAGTTTTTTGTGTGTTTTTTTAAAGATTTATTTATTTATTTATCCCCCCCTTGCTGCTTGTGCTTGGTGTGTCCATTCGCTGTGTGTCTTCTCTGTGTCTGCTTATCTTCCCCTTGCTGTGAGGTACCGCTGCATCAGCCCCTCGCGCCGCGCGGGCCAGCCTGCCCTCACAAGGAGGCCCCGGGAAGCGAACCCGGGGCCTCACACATGGTAAACGGGGGCTCTATCGGTTGAGCCACACCCGCTTCCTGTTGTGAGGGGTTGCTGCATCAGCCCACTAGGCTGCGCGGGCTGGCCTGCCCTCACAAGGAGGCCCCGGGAAGCGAACCCGGGGCCTCCCATATGGTAAACGGGGGCTCTATCGACTGAGCCACTCCCGCTTCCCACTACCATAGTTTTTTTAAAAAAATTTTATTGAAGTATATCATTTATACATGAACATAAATAAACAATAAGTGTATAGTAAAAGTTGTGAAATTATAAAACAAACAGGAATAACATCATACAGGGGTCCCAGAAATCAACCCACCACCCACACCTTGCATCTTTGGCATTGATGCAAGAATATTACAGTATTGCTGTTAACTATAGTTCATAGGTTACCTTAATTGTATTTTTCCCATGCTTCTCCACATTCCCACCATTCTGCAATAGTGATGTGCATCCATTCTAGTTCACAGAAGAACATTTCCTACATTTGTACTATGAACCACAATTCTCATCCACCTCTGTGTTCACTGTGTTATTCAGTCCCTAGATTATTCTCTAGCTTTCTTTCAATTGACATTTACGTCCCTAAACTACCCTTTCCAGCCACATTTCCATTTATAAACCAGCTGCTACTCACTATAATGTGTTACCATCAACTCTACCCATTGCCACACTTTTAGAGTAAAGTTAATTAAAACTTCTAGATGCATTAAGCATCAGTAGTCCTCAGCCCTCCTCTTATCTCGTAATAATCTATATTCTAGGTTTTAACTCCATGAGTTTATTATTTGTATTTAGTTCATATTAATGAGACTCTGCAATATTTGTTCTTTTGTGTCTGGCTTACCTCACTTAGCATAATATCTTCAATATTCATCCATGTTATCATATGTGTCCCAATTTCATTTCTTCTTACTGCAGCAGAGTATTCCATCGTATGTGTATATCACATTTTGCTATCCATTCCGTGGTTGATGGACACTTGGGTTGTTTCCATCTTTTGGCAAATGTGAAAATGCTGCCAAGAACATCAGTGTGCAGATGTCTTTTCATGTCACAGTTTTCAGTTCTTATGGATATATTCCTAAATGGAGGAATTGCTGCATTATATGGCAGTTCTATATTTAGCTTCCTGAGGCATATTATTCAAGCTTTCTGTTTCTTTATTGATCTTCTGCCCAGATGTTTTATCCAATGCTGAGAGTTGTGTATTGAAATCTCCAAATATTATTGTAGAGATAGTTATTCCCTTCAGTTTCGCCAGTATTTGCCTCATGTATCATGGGGCATCCTGGTTAGGTGCATATACATTTATGATTGTTCTTTCTTCCTCATGAATTGTCCCTTTTATTAATATATAATGTTCTTCCTTGTCTCTAATAACGGTTTTGTTTTAAAGTCTGTTTCATCTGATATAGGTATAGCTACTCCGGCTTCTTTTTTGGTTACTGCATGTAACCAGCCTTTCACTTTCAATCTATTGGTATCCTTGGGTCTAAGGTGAGTCTCTTGTAGACAGCATATAGATGACTCTTATTTTCTTATCCATTGCTCCAGTCTGTATCCTTTGATTGGGGAGTTTAATCTATTAACACTCAATGTCGTTACTGTAAAGGCAATTCTTACTTCACCTATTTTGACCTTTGGGTTTAAACTGTCATATTTTATTTTCACCACTCTTTTGAGACTTTTGGTTACTTTTACTTATACAATCCCCATTTCTTGACTTTCTTCCAAGCCTCTCTCTCCTGTCTTTTCTTTTCAGGCTGTAGCACTCCCTTTCATATTTCCTGCAAAGCTGGTCTCTTTGTTATAAACTCCCTCAGTTTCTGTTTATCTGTGAATATTCTAAACATGCCCTCATTTTTGAAAGACAGTCTTGCTGGATATAAGATTCTTGGCTGGCAGTTTTTCTCTTGCAGTATCTTAAATATATTATACTATTTGCCTTCTTGCCTCCATGGTTTCTCATAAAAATTGGCACGTAATCTTATTGGGTATCCCTTATATGTTATGCATTGCTTTTCTCTTACTGCTCTCAGAATTCTCTTTGTCTTTGGCATTTGACATTGTGGTTAGTATGTGTCTTGGAGATGGTCTGTTTGGATTTATTTGGATGGAAGTATGTTGTGCTTTTTGGATACAGATATCTATGTCCTTCAATAGGGTTGGAAATTTTTTACCATTATTTCTTCAAATATTCCTCTTCTCCTTTTCCCTTCTCTTCTCCTTCTGGGACACCCATGATACATATGTTGCATGTCTCTTGCTGTCATTTAGTTCCCTGAGAACGTGTTCAATTTTTTCCATTCTTTTCTTCATCTGTTCTTTTGTGTGTTCGCTTTCAGAGGCCATTTCTTCAAACTTACTTATCCTTTCTTCTGCCTCTTCAAATCTGCTGTTATATGATTCCAGTGTATTTTTAATTTCATTGATTACACCTTTCATTCCCATAAGATCTGCTATTTTTCTATGTATGCTTTCAAATTCTTCTTTGTGCTCACCCAGTGTCTTAATATCCTTAATCTCTTTAGCCTTCTCATTGAATTTATTAAGGGGATTTGTTTGAACATCTATGATTAGTTGTCTCAACTCCTTTATGTCATCTGGAGGCTTATCGTGTTCCTTTAACTGGACCGTATCTTCTTGTTTCTTGGTATGGATTGTAATTTTTTTGTTGGTGTCTTGGCTTCTGGCTTACTAGATGTATTTATTCTGGGTTCAGTTTCTTTCTTTAGTTTAGGGCTTTCTTGCCCTTTCATCCTTTCTGGTTGTGTAGTAGGAGTTGAGGATGTGGTTAGTGCTGTAAGCTTATAGAGGCTGAAGCTGCCTGCATTGTCCCAGGGACTGATGAAGCTTCTCTCACCTCTCTCCTTTGCTAGGGGTAGGTAAAGAACCACAACCATGTATAATAATCCAAGTCGTGTAGGCCAAGACCATCTGTAGTTGCCCGGAGAGACTGATGAACATTCCTCTCCTGCTTGGGGCAGGGCTGGAGCTGCAGGTGTGGGCAACAATCTATGTCATATGGGTCCAAAATGACCAGTTTCCCAGGTAGACGGACATAGCACCAGCCTCCACCCCAATCCCTGCCAGGGGTGTGGCTGGACCCTCTGGACTCCCCTACAATCTAATTCATGTGGGCAGAATGTGCGTACAGTTGCCTTGAGAGGATGAGGAAGTATTGTCCCTTCTGCCCTTTAGGGGGTAGGAATGGAACCACTGATGACCAACAGTTCAGTCTGTGTAGACCAAAAGTGCCTGCTATTGCCCGGAGAGGCTGAGGAAATACCAGCCCTCTCCTATCTCATTGGGTATGTGGGGGGGTGGATCCACAGGTGCCCAGCAGTTCAGTCCTGTAGGCCAAGAGTACCTGCCATTGTCTGGAGAGGCTGAGCATACACCAGCCTCCTCCTATCCTATTAGGGTATAGGGTGGATCCACAGGTACCCACCAGTCCAGGCCATACAGGTCAAAAGTGCATACCATTGCCCGGAAAGGCTGAGGAAACACAGCTCCCCTTTTACCTTTCTTGGGGGTAGTGATGGAGCTATAGGTGTCTGACTATTCAGTCTGTGTGGGTTGAAAGTAACCTGCAGTTACCCAGAGAGGCTGAGGAAACACAGCTCCCGTCTTATCCTTTTGGGGGCTGTGGATAGAGCTACAGGTGCCTGAGTATCCAGTCTGTGTGGGCTGAAAGCGCCTGCAGTTTCTCAGAGAGGCTGAAGAAACCCCAGCCCCCTCCTATTCTATGGGGGTAGAAGGGTGTGGAATTGAAGGTTGTCAAGAAACAATTTTTGTGGGCTGAAAGCTCCTGCTGTTGCCCTGAGAGTCTGAGGAAATACAGCTCCTCTCCTATCCTATTGGTGTGTGGGGATGGAGTCCCAGGTGTCTGTCTATTGAGTCTATCCTGGCCAAATGTACCTGAAGTTACCCGGGGAGAGTGGTGCAGGCCCCGCCAGCTTCCTCCCTGCCAGTGGTTGGGCTGGAGCCTAGGCTAGGGCTGCAGTCTGATCTGGGTGCAAAGAAGCTGGTCCCTTCTGTCACTGTGATTTTCAGTCAGCTCTGCTTCCTCTCATGCCGGGGATGGAGTCAAAATGGCAGCTCCTGGCCTCTTTCCAACTTGGACAGGTTCAAACTTTAGCTGTTCTTAGCATTATACTTTAGCCAGCCAAATGTACTATCAGTAGCTGAAATTGGTGCCCATCTGTCTCTTCCTCCCCTGTTTTTGGGAAATGGAGCTTCTAATACCAGCCACGGAATATCTCCCAAGGCAGCTTGTGCTGCCAGTGCTACTACCATAGTTTTTTATATGTTAGGCCCTTACTATTTTTCACTTCTATTACTGCAATAAACTTTATAACTAGCTTTTCACTCTTACCTCTTTTTTTCCCTTTATACTCTCCATAATGTTACTAAATTGTGATTTTTCCAAAATACAATTGTGGTCACATTAGCCCCCCTGCTTGAAGTTTCTTGATGACTCTTCATAGTTCCCATCCTCAATCAGCAACTTTTGAGTCAGGGATTGAGTGAAAGTAGCAGCTGACTTGATGATGACACCATTTATCAGATAAGAAATATACATAGAGAAGCATATTTGTGGAGAGAAAGTGATGAGTTGGTTCACATAACAATGTAGAAAAAAATTAAGTTTTGCCTTGCACTTTAATTTTGAAATCATCAGAAGCATTTTTATTTGATTCAAGCTTTTTGCAAATAGCTATGGGAGAGAGAGGGGGCATCTCTTAGACAGCCATCTCAAACACCAGAAACTGCTCAAGGTTTTTAAATTGATGAAAGACAAATTTTTTATTTATGCTAGTTGGGAAACTATTACAATATTTGCTCAAATTTATACTTGAAATGATTAGTAATTTCAAATTTATGAATTCTCTTTTTCACTTAGATATACTTGCCATTTTAATAAATGACTCCCATAATTATCTAAACATGTCTCAAAAACCATGAAGTGCATATACATTGTGAGGTTTACCTTTTAGATGGGTAAAGATAAATGCTGAGGTAAAATAATATCCCTGTATCTCTTTTCCTTGAATGGAAGAAAAACATAAAAGAAGAAGTATTTAAATATGATAGTAGAAAACATAGCAAACTTTATTCTTGCTACAGACCTTGCCCCAACCTTAATTATTAGCACATATGTTCTTTGTTTTCTATACCATAAATATTCAATATCCTCTTGTTTTTCTTAGTACAGGGAGAAGGGAATATTCAATGTAGTGCCTGAATAAATAAAATGCTTTTAGGTCTAAGTGTTTATATTAGTTATTATCATTAGTTGAACAGGATTGACTCTGATTTAAAATGGACTTTACCAAGTATTCCCTTCTTTAAAAAATGCCTAAGTGAAATCTCAGCAAGCTATTTTGTAGAAATTGACAAACTGATTCTAAAGTTTATTTGAAAAAGCTAAGACCTAAAATAGTTAACACAATCCTGTAGAAGGATAGTCTTGGAGGACCCACACTACTGTACTTTAAGACTTATAATATAGAGCTATGGGTGACTCAAAAGATCCAAGGTCGGGGTAGGTGGGGGAAAAGAGAAGGGAGAGGGAAAGAAATATTTGAAGGAGTAGCCATTGGTTTGGAAGGAAACCAGAAAAGAATGGCATCCTGGAAGTCATGAGAAGCAAGTTTTTCAAGGTAGAGTGAGTGATTAATATGGTAAAAGCTCCCAATATATCAACTGCCATGGATGGTGACAAAAAAGTCCAGCTTTCAGAAACCATAGAAACTTACATTTTCTAATTGATAAAAAAAAAATCTTAGAGTAATTCTCAGATATTTCCAATTATTTCCTAATTGGAGCACTATTGAATGCAAAATATAAAGTAAATATTGAAGTGAAGTTAAATTTGTCATGGGATTATGGATTAAACCAGTTGTTAAAAAACAAATCCACCAGGTTACTGCTCATTTACTTTACATCAGGTTGAAATCTTGATAGTATATCCCAACTTTATCATTTAAGACTGCAGTTAAATACTTCTAATTCACTCAAATTACCATAGTAATAAGACAATTAGAAACCTTGTATTTCTTAAAAAAATACATGCTTAATATATTTTGACATTACTTCCAAACTCAGATGAAGCACAAACATCCTCCCTCCCTCTCAATTAATATTCAGCTCAAAAGGTTAAGGGGTTGAGAGTTGGTATAGCAAAAACTATCACTATTTAATATTTCCATCAGTGTAGATACCAATAAACAAAGATAACTGCTTTTTAAACATCTAATAGATAAGAAATTATCATGAACCAGTTGGCTGAAATTAAAAGGTAAATACACTGCCATTCCAATTTGAATATTTTAAATAAGTAATTTCATACTTTCAAAAATAGACATTAATAATGCAGTTTTCCCATATTTTGAAACTATTTCATTTTATGTTCTCTGCTCAGATTACATATTTAATCATAAGATTGGGTGCTATGTCATACATACATTATTCAAATACTCTATGAAATAAATCATGATTGGTTAAATTTGTTTTAGTTAACCACCTATCACAAAATATCAGTGGAAATAAAGGAATCACAGAAATGGAGCCACAGAAAATAAGAATTGAATGAGCTATCAGAAGAACTAGTTGAATTTTAGGTGGAAGTGAATTCAAGATAAAACAAACTTGTAATGTTCCTATGAAAGAAAGAATAAACTCCATGTTTTGTCCACATTAATATTGTACCCAAGATAATGGCAGCCCTTTTTCTACTGTTTGTGAGAGACTGTCTTTAATTTACAATGCTGGGCAGATACTTTAGTGATGGCGTTAAAATTATAGAGGTTTGGGGAGCGAATGTAGCTCAAGTGTTTGAGCTCCTACTTCCCATGTACAAGGTCCCAGGTTTGATTCCCGGTACCTCCTAAAACCAACCAACCAA
>JAQZBX010105789.1:0-10813 GCA_029593785.1 Cabassous unicinctus
TCTACATTGATCACAAAAATGTCTCATTTCCATTATTCCTGAGGCCAGGACTTCTGGACCTAGGAACACACAGGATAACCTCTTGCTCTCTCAAGGTTTTCTGCCTAAGTGAGCTGGGTAGTGGACTCTCTGTAGAATCTGGGTGCCTTGTTACCAGTGTTCCAAGTTCTGTTGGGCACTATCTCCAAGGAAGGGAGATCACCTCTGTGGGTTCCCTTACCTGATAGTCCTCAATGGACATCACCTTGTTTTAGTTTGCCAAAGGGCTGCCAATGCAAAGTATAAGAAATGTATTGACTTTTATAAAGGGAGTTTATTTGGAGTAAAACTTATAGTTTCAAGCTCATGAAAAGTTCAACTCAAGGCACTCTAAAAGGTGCTTTCTCATCAAAATCAGAAACTGTTGATGCCGGTGTGTTGCTGCATGATACTTAAGCAATGCTGTAGTACACTCTCTCCTGGCATAGGGCTTGTCTCTTAGGGCTTCTATCCTTGCAGCTGGCTTCTGTCATTGCAGCTCAGCTGTGGGCAAAACTGGAGTCTTTTCTCTCACATAGCAGAATCAAAATATACCAGCTCACTTTTCCCTCTGTCTGTCCATTTATATCAGACCCATCAAAGGGGTGGAGACTCAATCGGAGTCATGCCTCACTGATGTAGTCCAATAGAAAGCGCTACAGCAATCTTAGGTAATCTAATCAATGGCCCCTCAACTGAATATAATGCAATCAGAGGGCATCACACCCAGAGGAATAGATTAGTTTACAAACAACCTTTTTCTCTTTTGGGGATTCTTAAAATAATCTCAAGCACACATCCTTGAGGACCCCTCAGGATTGCTGACTGCTTATCCTACTCAACCATGTCATCCTGTAAAATGGAAAGTTTCACCAAGCATATCCCTTCCCACAGCTGGCTAGGAAAGCCTAGGTGCAGACAAGGCTCCAGACATGAAGAGACAAAGCTATAATCAAACTCACCTACTCCATCTCATCAATTTTGTGATCCTGGTCTTCTCATTGTACATCTCAGCACCCCTCCAGTCTCCCCCTACATAATGGAGTGCATTCTAGATTCTAGTTCCTGTATCATCAATTGTATTTGAGATAATAGCTGTCAAATCCATGGGCTGGTGTCACAGAAGTAACCCAGAAATTCAGAGATAGACGATAGAAGGGATGTTTCATAGCACAGAATACCACACACTAGAGTGTTGGTGCTCACTGTGTGATTCTGACAAAAAGAATTTCCTTCTTGGCCTCATTTCTTGCTCTTCACCTTGAAGATGTTGAAATTAAATGAAATTCAGATATTATCAATCTCTGGCATGAAACATTAAAATGGCTTCTCATTATTATTAGAATGAGAGCCAAGTGGCTTAAATTGGCTGCCAAGCTGACCCAAAAGCCAAAATTTTATATAGAACATCAATGAGTTGTCTCTAGGAACAGTCTTGTAGATGAATCCAATGAGGATGTGTCAGTTAAGGGAAGAGCAGTGCAGACAGGGGAGAGAGGGAGCTCTATGATGGGTTAAAGTTTGACCTTTCCCAGGGTCAAGAAGGTTCCAGTGAGCCTGGAACTCAATGAGGGGGCATGTTATGAAAAGAATACAAAGAATGTCATATGGAGGAGTTGGAACACTGTCAGTTGTGGGTAACAAGTGTGATTAAGGAGATGCAATCCAGGATGTCTCATACCCATCCCCATATCCACCCCCACCCAAGACCAGATCTCAAGAACCAGCCATGGGTGAGGAGGCATATGTCAATGTCTTCCTTTTCACAGTGTAGGTGTTACAACAGCCATCCCATCTCCTCCCAGGATGAGAATGATGACTTGAAGTCCCAAAAATGACTACTTGTCAAAAAAGATGTTGAGGAAAATCAGTTTCCAAGCAGGGCTCCCAGCCCTACTGTCACTTAATCCTCACACCTGGGTTAAGTTGGGTGCAATGAACTGCCACATGTCCAAAAGCTCATGGTGGTGCTGGGAGAGATACTTAATCCTCTTTTCCTTTAGCTGCATCACATTCATTCAACTGGCATTTACAGAAGGCCTTATGTATATCTGGCAACATGGGGGAGCACTTTGGACATCCTCCAATTATTTTCTTGCAGCTTACAGCTGGGAGGGATTGGAGATGTTATATCAACAAGGCAAGTGCTGACATAGAAATGGGAAGGATCTCTTATGAGAATATAGGAATGCACCCTCTCTAGAGGGTGCACAATTCCAAGCAGAGTTCATGAAAGAGGTGATGTTAGAAGTGAGTCACTCTGAACTGTGAGGTGGTAGGACAGATATTGTGGGAATAGCATGACTACTTGGCAATGTGCAAAAATGTGTTCTGTACCAGGCCATAGAGGTTGTGTGATGATGTTGGACTACAAAAGAGGGGAAGGAGATGACTGAAAATATAGAAACAATATGAAGATTAAAATCCAGAGACTCCATTGCAAGGGGTGCTACACCAATTTTTATGAGTATTAAATCCATTAAAGCAGTACCTTTCAAATAACTAAAGCTTTAGAGACCTCATAACATTGATATACTTTGGTAAAATTGACACCTGTGTTTTTACAGACTTCTGACATGACCCTCTGAGGGCAGGGGCTGAGCTTTCCTAACCTGGATTCTCCCCCATCCATTCACAACACTGTTTACCTCTTCCTTTCTGAACCCATGAAACCAAGCCTAGACAATTTATGTCTGCTCAGTGAAGAAAGCATATTTGAACTAGTGAGAACTGAGTTAAGTGTCTAAGTATTTAAGGCAACAATCCAAACTAAAAGTAACAGTCAAATCCTTAAGCCTGCTGTGTAAGCCATAGGCTAAATGGAGAAAGCCTTTTTTCCCTTACAGTTTCATTTCTCCCCATTGACAGTACTTGGTGGGTGTTAGTCACATGGATCAGTGTCTCAATGCCAATGGATCCCTGAACAAATGGTTTCTGCCATTTTATGCACTAGGGAGGACAAGGGGGTATGGGAAGGAGTGGACAAGAACTGGTTACCGATTTCCAGTTGAGAAAATGTGACTTCAAAGTTCTTTTTTGACCTCATATGGGGGTCTCAGCTTTGCCAGGTGTAGGTGGGTTCCTGCTAGTTCCAAGATTGCCAGATGGTATAACTCTCCCTACCTACC
The DNA here is from genome assembly GCA_029593785.1 of Cabassous unicinctus. Lineage (NCBI taxonomy): Eukaryota > Metazoa > Chordata > Mammalia > Cingulata > Chlamyphoridae > Cabassous > Cabassous unicinctus. The sequence goes on from JAQZBX010105789.1 coordinate 3,147, forward strand.
AGCCCCCTTCTCAGGGCTGTGGGCACAACACAAGTAAGTCCTGACTCCTAACCACATGTGACCAACATGTGGGTCCGTGAAACACCTCTGGTTCAATGCTTGTGACATGCTCCCCTTCCCCCATCTCTATCCTGGGCTCTCACCTCCATCTGGAGGGATGCAACAGTCAGTGGTCTCACAGGGCTGAAATTTACTCCCAGGTGCATTCATTATGCTCTCAGGGAGGAATATACAAAAGCCCCCAGAGCTCTACATCTGATATGTTCTGCTTTATTTCCCTCAGGTGAGGGTAAGCATAGTCATTCAGCACTTTTCCACTTCACAGGGACCCTCAGGAGGAATATACTTAATAATTGTATGACCAAACTTACTGTAATTTGGCATATTTGATAGCCAGGATGTCTATATATCCAGTGAATGACAGAGCAGACCTACAAATGTGAGTTTGATAGACTCTGCTTAAGGTCCAAGCACATGCCTCCCCTTTATTGAAGCCTGCCCAAATTTCCCTTAAATGGGGTGCAACTCGGAATTGAAAGCAGGAACATTCTAAGCCTTGCCTATTTCAAAGGTGCTTTCAGAGCTCTGATGAAAGAGCTGGCCACTTGTACCTTTGTAGAGTTGAGTAGAGTTGGAGACTGCCTGGAACATTCCAGTATCACCCAGAAAGCTCATCTGCCCTGGATGTCTGACCACTTTAACCTCTGGCCTCTGTTCCTCCTGCCTGACCATACTCGGGACAGGTCACTGTGTGATCCTTGTGTTCTCCTCTTGTGTGCTCAGCCCTTTACATTTTACAAAGACCTCTCACCACTTCATTTTTCATTGGATTGTCTGGACACACTGAGAGGTCAGAAGGTGAGGGCAGATCCACAAGTAAAGCTCATAGAAGTGAGATCTTGTATAAGTTTTCACTTCTGCTGTGATATGGCAGCATTTGTTCTGCCATTGGCTCCTTAGACAGTGAGGTTTCCTGTACAGTGTGCACAAGCCTATCAGCTTCTGGCTGGTGGCAGGGATTCTCTATAATCCCAGGGGTACTGGGGGACAGCATTGTGGAGGCCTGTGAAAGATGATTGGAGGTTCAGAGATGAATTGGCTCTCTTCCTGTCAGTGAAACATTGGCTGATGGCTTTTCTGCCCACATGGCCAAGTGTCAGCCCCTGGTTAACTTTTACATGCTACTCACCAAAATTGACTCACCATGATAAACCTGTGCCCCTAACAGCTAAAAAACACAGTGGAAATGCACATGGGCTCACAGGGAAGTGTTAGCAGGATGCAGCAGCATAGCCCAGGAGAAAGGCTTCCACCTTGTTTCCCAAGATCTAGAATTCTGTGAGGTTCTGGAACACCAGATCCCCATCAAGGAGAAGAGGAGTTCCTGCTCCTGGGGTGCCTTCTTTGCAATGGGCTGTGGATGGGCTACAAGAGACATGTAGGTTTCTCCTTCCTGCAGGAGTGACCCAGGCTGAGGCTGATGTTAGGATCATAGCAGAAGCTGAGAGTGGCTGTGAAGACCTTTATGAAGATATAATATTTCATCTGGTGTCTATGATGACACATGTGGTCATGGGGTAGAAAGGAGAGGAGAGCATAGTGACAGAGAACATGGCCAGCACATGAGAGGGGAGGGTACAGAGTGTCCTAGCTCAGAAGATCAGGGCTCATTTGGCCTCCACATCCCTGTGGCCTGGCCATGAAGCTCCAATTATGTGAGATTTTATGGGTGTTTGTGTTCCATCAAGCATGCCTGGACTGTGCAGGGGAATCAGAGATTGTAACAAGAAGACAAATGGCCTCCTAATACAAGCTTTTGAGCCACCACCCTTGCCTCCCATTTCCTCCTTCCAGACCAGGGCTAAGCCCCATGCTCCAGGAAGTGCTCCCCTCCCACTGCCCCCATTGTTCTTGACATTCTGCCTTCCCATTGCCCCAGTACCTGGTTAGAGGCTCCCTATTGCCGAGCCTTGCTCTTACCTCAAGTTATTTCTCTGAGCTTCTATGTCTCAGGAGGAACCCCTTGCTTCATCAGCTGCCCAAGAATCACCTCACCACAGGGAATACTAAGAACCATGGTCAGGTTCAATGGCTGATACACGTACCACAGAATATGTGGTGGATGATTCCCTAGAAGACAATTGGCATCAATCAGCCTGAACTACCACAGCCATTGATGAAGGGAGGTGGCCATGACCACAAGGACCAAAATAAGGAAAACCAGATTCCTTGCTAAACCTTGGGCTGAAATGGATTCTCCACCTTAAGCTAGAGGCAGAGGCAAGACAGTGACATTGGGGCAGAGGTTGGAGGCAAATATCCTCAGCACATGGATAATGAGGAAGCTGAGATTAATCCCAACTTCTTCCCTAATGAGGCAAGAATCCCCAGTCCTTTCTAGACCATCTATAACCTTCAACCTACTTCTACCATACCAACAGAGGTGGGGACTGGGCTAATCAATGTGGCAAGATCTGTCCATGGTCACTGCCAGGGAGAGTGGTAAGCCTGGTATTTGAATCCAGTGTCATTTGACTCCAAGCATATACTTTGCCCACCATATTAATTTGTTAGAACACACCATTGGCTAGAAGATTAGAACCTGGACTGACCTGTCATGTCAAGTTCTGCTGATAACTATCTCAGTGGTCTTGAATGATTCCTCATTCTAACCCAACCTTTACTCATCTGTAAAATAGGGGTAGATGTTCTTACCTCTTACCAGTGCTGTGTAGGACACTCATCCCATGCCCATCTTGCAGCCAGAGATCAGAAAAACCCAAACATGCTGCCCTGCTCAGCCTCCACTTACTTCACTAAGGACCAACTGAGTCAGAGAAAGTGGCTCCCTGAGAGAGGAGCTGCCAGTTTTGCACAGAGAGATTCCTGGGCTCACTTTTAGTTCTGCCACCACCTGGCTGAGGCACCTGGGCACAGACTAAGAGTCCCTGGATTTAGATCACTCATCATAAAGACAAGAACAATATAACCTTTTGCACAGAGTCAATCCCAAGAAGGGCAAACCAAGTCACCAAAAGGGAAGGGTCTTCCCATGATCCCTGGTGAGTGTTGCCAGAACCAGCTCCCAAGAGGGTGAGATTAGGAAACCACAAGCATGTCCTTCTAAAGAACAGCCTTCTGGGTACAGAGAGGTCTGCAGGTCAGTTGTGAACTTTCACTATATTTATATTCTGAGCCTCCAGGAGTTTCTTTTTTCTTCTTCTTTTTATTATTATAATTTTTAAAAGAAAGATTATATAAATGTTACACAAAAGATATAGGGATTCCCATATGTCCCAATCCCCACACCTCCCAAAACCTCCCACATGAACATCCTTCATTAGTGTGGCACATTCATTGTTATTGATAAACACATCCTGGGGCTTTGCCATTAAACACGGACTGTAGTTCAGATTGTAGTCTACCTTCTATCCCACACAGATCTGCATGTTGTGTGATGACATAAAATGGTCTATATATATTATTGCAATGTCACTCAGGTTGATTCTCAAATCCCAAAAAAGCCCCTGTATTACAATTGTTTTTCCCTCTGCCCCCAGAACCACCAGTGAACACTGGCTCCAAATCAATGTTGTAATTTCTGATTTTAATTCATATCCTTATAATTTTTTACTGATACATAATTTTAATTTTGAATTAAGAAAGTTGAGAACTGTCAAGATTTTTTGTGAAAAAAGATTGAGGGAAGACTTACAAAAATTAAAAGACTACATAAAATGGAATTCAGTGAAACAACATGGATTTCAGCTATTATAAATCTGTTATATTAATCAGGGTTCTCTAGGGAAATAAAACTGATAGGAGTTATCTGTAAATATTAAGAGATTTTACAAAATTATCTAATGCAGTTGAGAGGACACAAAAGTCTAAACTTCATTGGGCAGTTTGCATGCTAGGAATTCTGATGAAGGTCCTTGATGAATTCCCCAGGAGAAGTTGGCTGGCTGTAATACAAATGGAAATTCTCTCTTCTGATTCATGAAATTATCAATTGTACTTTTAAGACCTTCACTGATTGGATGAGACATGTTTCATTGCTGAAGACAATCTCCTTAGTTGATTACAGATGTAATCAGCCATAAACAAAATCCAATTACTGATGATTTAAGTACACAAAATGCTCTCACTGCAACCATTAAGCCAATGCTTCCTTGATCAACTGGGCACCATTACCTGGTCAAGTTTACAGATGAACTTAACCATTAGACATGTCAATAGAACAGATTAGGGACCTGAATTAGGTGAATGTAAATAATGAGAACTTTAAATGACATATGATATTTCAAGTAAATTACAGAAAGGTTAGACTCAAACTTTCTGGGAAATTTAAGTATTGAGAAAAATAAAACTAGAATTTCCATTATGTCATACATACACACAATCTTTAAATACTTTCAAGTTTTAAATGCTAAAAAGAGGCCATGAAATTTAGCTGAAAATTGAATTGTTTTATATTCATGGTATGGCAGCAATTACTAAGAAAAATGATTGTGAAATTCAACTATAAGTTTAAATAATACTTTATGGAGAAGAAAGGTTGAAATCTTGTAAAAGTGTTTGCCATTTTTTTTTTTTATTTGTCAGCCCTGGAGAATGAATACAAATGTGGAAATAGTGAAGTGAAGTGCTACTAAAGTCAATTTCTAAAAATGCACAGGTGACTTTCAAATTGGTTAAAGCGTAGAGGCTGGAAAATTTTTGAGAAGCATGACATAAGAAGCCTAGATATATTTTAAGAGACTGATGTTAATAATGCAGACATCAAAGGTGTACCTGGCTTTGAAGGAATTGAGGATCATTTTGATTTGCTGGAAACTTGAGTGAAGGTGATCCTTTTTATAAGGAAACAGAAATAGAGTCTTAATTCAGTTCTACTGCTACATGGAAAGCAGAAATGGTAAATGAGTATGATGGTTAATTTAATGTGTCAACTTGGCCAGGTAATGGTGCCCAGTTAATTGGTCAAGCAAGCACTTGGCTAATTGTAATACAAGGACAGTTTATGAATTTTAATCATCAGTGAGTTGATTACATTGATTGCAGGTTACATCTACAATCAACTGAGAAGATTGCCATCAGCAATGAGTGACATCTCTTCCAATCAGTTGAAGAACTTAAGTGAAGAAGTGATTTTACCATCCAGCAACAGAATCCCTATCTCTACTTCAGATAGCCAGCATCTGCTGGGGAATTCAACAGTGACATTCCTCTGAGTCCCTGGCTTGTAGTCTGCCCTATGGGATGTAGAATTGTGCACTCCCACAGTCATGTGAGATCATTTTATAAAATATCATATTATTTACATATATCTTCTGTTTCCCTAGAAAACCCTGAGAAATATACCTTGGTAACAGGAGTGATTTTTGAGAAGGAGAACCTTAAAAATAGGATTTCTAAAATGGTTCTGGGATTTTTACAATTGGCTCTCTACACTGACTAGATTCAAGGACATTAATAACTGGTTCCAATAATCAAGAAGCCATTGAGAATCCATGGCATAAGTGGACAATAGAGATATGCAAAATATTACCTGTAGGTATGACTAATTCAATGCTTATAAGAGGCAAGGATCTGGGTGAGGGTATTTTTAACATCTTAACAGAGATTTGTGTGATTTAAAAGGTACAATGATGTTGGCTAGCTGTTCCTCAATGCACTAGTAATTTACAAATGAAAGGGATAAACTGAGGGCTTCAAATTTGCAACTTAATTACAAAGAATGATGTAAAAGTTTCTATGCGTGCTCTGAAAGAAAAGCATATTTCATGAAGCCACACACTTGAGAGCTCTGAAAAGCAGACTCAGAGTCTTATTGTGTGAGTAGCAGAGTTAGAATGGAAACTAAAATCTCAATCTTGTAGGGTGTCTGCTCTTGAAGTGAGAGCATTCATTGGAAATGAATGGGATCTTGAAAATTAGAAAGTAGATATATGTGTTGATAGTGCTAGCAGTGGGGTATTGGAGCCCAAATTCTGCTGAGTTTTTGCTAGATAAACCTGTAATGGTCTGTCCTGCAGAAGTAGTCACCTGACTTCCTGCCTGACCTGAAGACAAATTTCCTGAAATTTGGTCAACTCTGAGGAAACAAATTGTGGGCCTCCATTCTTCCTTAAGGAACTTGTCATTTAACCACTACACCTGAAGAGGTTAATCCTGTTTCAACAGATGAAACTACAAAGGAAAGCCCTAAAAATTGGACAATAGATCATGGAGTACCTAGAAGTAAAATAGATAGGCAGTCTACTAAAATCTTATTTCATCTGTATAAGCAGAAGAGTTCTAGGACAAGTGAACAAAAGTCTAACTTGAATTACAGAAAGAGAGTCATGACCCCATAATCAATTCCCAGATTTGAGACAGTTTACAGACCTAGAGATACTTTAATAAGAAGAAGGCTGGGTCCCCTTGGGGAGGGACACTGTAACACTGCCAAAATTTTATACTATTAAATTTCCTCCCAGGTCCCCAAAGATATCTATGGCCTTTTAAAAGGGTAAATATATATTTGTGAAAAGGAAATGACCAGACATTTTGGGTATTATTAAACACTGACTCAGAAGTGACATTAATTCCAGGAAACTCAAAACAACACTGCGGCCCACCAGTCACTGTAGGGGCGTATGAAGGGAAGGCAATCAATGGAGTTTTACCAATGGTTCACCTTGCAATGGGTCCAGTAGGTCCTGGGACCCATTCTGTGGTTATTTCTCCAGTTCTGGAATGTAAAATTGCTATAGACATACTCAGCAACTGACAGAATTCCCACATTGGTTTCCTGACTTGTGGAGTGAGGGCTATTATGGTAGGAAAGGCCAAGTGGAATGCACCAGAACTGCCCCTACCTAGCAAAATAATAAATCAAAATCAATACCAGATTCCTGGAGGTATTGTAGAGATCAGTGCCAACATCAAGGACTAGAAGGTTACAGAGGTGATTGTTCCCAAAACATCCCTTCAACTCTCCAATTTGGATGGTGTAGAAAATATGTGGATCTTGGAGGATGAGAGTGGGTAATCATAAACATGACCAGGTGTTGACTTGAATTGCAGCTGCTGTTCCAGATAGGGTGTCATTCCTTGAGCAAATTAGCACACCACCTGGAAATTAATATGCAGCTGTTGATCTGACAAATGCTTTTATCTTAATTTCTGTTAGTAAAGAACACCAGAAATATTTCCTATCAGCTGATAAAGCCAGCAAGATTACCTTCCCTGTCCTACTTCAGGGGTATATCAACTCTCCAGGCCTAAGCCATAATGTCTACAGGGAATTCAATTATCTCTCTCTCCCACAAGATGTCACACTAGTTCATTATATTTATGATATCATGTTGATTGGATCTAATGAGCAAGAATAAACAACTACTCAAGAATTATTGGTAAAGCATTTGCATATCAGAGGAAGGAAGAAAAATCCAAGAAAAAAACCAAAGGGCCTTAAAACTCAGTGAAATTTCGAGCTGTCAAGAAGTGTTGGGTGAGTAAAGATATACCTTCTAAGGTGAAAGAGAAGTTGTTGTATCTAACCCCTCTTATGACCTAGAAAGAGGTAGGATGACTAGTTGGCCTCTTTGGATTTTGGCAATAGGATGTTCTTCATTAACTAGAAGACCTTATGTTGAGTGAAGCAACCCAGGCATTGAAGG
>JAQZBX010105790.1:0-10811 GCA_029593785.1 Cabassous unicinctus
TGTACTCACTATCCTGAAATGCACTTTGTGGTCTTGCATACCCACTTCCATGGCTAAGCTTTTGCTTCTACTTGAAAGTTTCCCCCTCCTTGTCTCTACCTGTTTTATCTCTATTTAAATGCTAACTCTATTAAATGTTTATTTCTCATCAGCATAGGGACAAGAGCAAAAGATTTGGAAAAATGCTTGAATCCCTGCTCCAGCACCTATTATTGCGATGGTTCAGGCAAGCTACGAAACTTCTCTAAATTTTAATTTCCGCATCTCAAAAATGGGAATGATTTTACCTCCTTCATAGGGTTGTTTTCAAGAATTAAATAATATAACATAGGTGAAGAACCTAGCACAGTGCTCAAAATATATTTGGTATGCAATAAATGGCAGTTAATTGCTAGTTCTTCTTGTTGTTGCTCTTGTTATTATCATCAGAATCAGAATTATCTCTTCTAAATATAAATATCCCAAATTAAATATATTAAAGTTTATATCTATAAAATTATCTTCTAACAGAAAAAACCCTTGGCTTACACCCAATTTCTTACAGAGCTACGTGAAGGACCTTTTTATTTTCCAATTCATTACAGAAAAATATGCAGTCCTACTCCATATGACTAATCCACATTTCACACAACTGGTAACACCAGCACGCAAGCTCTACAACACCCAAGCTGGTCCATACGCTCTTTAATGAAGTAAGTCCTTTAATCAGGCAATTGGGCCACAGAAATGCCACATTACTCTAAATATTTCTAAACACATACCATCAATGGCCATACTTATCATAGACTATTAACAAAAATTCATGGACTGACACTGGTCCATGTAAGTATGTCTTCAAAATATCATAATTTTGTATAAAGACAAGTACTCTATCCAGTTTGAATGGTAAGCTTCTTAGAAATGGAACTCATCACAAATAACTTGACACATCCTTAAAATCTGTGTCAAATGAAGTGTGAGTGTGTATTGTGACAATGGCTTTAAAATGAACAATTTCTTTTTTGTTTTTTCACTTCTACCTTTTGTTATGTTCTATGACAGATGGGATACTCTGTGAAAAAGCTTACATGGGCAAGCAAAACAAAAAGGTATAGGTGATTAGAGTCTACAGTAAACATGATCCAGAAATGTCACAAACATATTGGTGGAGGATTGTTATATTTAGAAGTATTATCCTTGTCTCCTGGGATCCCATTTTTAAAAGGTTTACTATATTCATACTAAGATAATATATATACCACTATTCCAAAACTGACTGTGTAACAGAGGATTTATTTGCTTTACTTGTTTGAGTATCTCATCTTATTTAGAATTCTGAATATGTATCTTCCCCTTAGTATGGATGATATTCAAAGGTCTAAGTGGGATTACATGTTAGGAATAGGTAATAGCACTTGCATGTAGATGTATACATGTGTGATTCAGTACAAAGTATATTTTGATCTATGGCATCATTTTCATGTGTTAGTGTTTTCAAATAAACATCAGTATACAACTCACAGTTTGGTCAAGAAACAAAAGGGAAAACATTTTACAATATATAACCTCAGTTTTAGCTAAAAACATTTGTACCTTTTCAGAGAAAAAAATCAAGGTTTCACATGTAACGACTAGAAATTCATGAAAACGTTCAGGCAGCATTGCTTTAGTTTAGTGAGTTTCATTTTATCGCCCAAGAAGAAATGCATTGTCAGCAAGGGTTCTGCCAGGATCTGGCAAACGTTGCCCTTGGAAGTCTATGCCAAGAGAATAAAAGAGAGCAAATATTGGTTTCTGTTATGTAAACAAGTCATGCTCTTCTGTTCTACAAGTTGAACTAATGGGAAAATAGACATCCTCAGTATATATGGGTCCCTCAAGATTAGATGTGTTCTAATTTCAAACTGATTATGTCTGATAAATACATTTTGTTAATAAGAACTGCATTTAATATCAGATGGAGGCATTCAGTAATTAACACATCACGGATAGATCTTTCCCTGTTCTGTAGTGCTGTCAGCAACCTTATGGTGTAGACAAAGCCTGTATATGTATTATAAGTAAAACAGAAAGGAAACAATCCACATCCATTTTATCAAATTCCTCAAAACAAACAATTTGCAATAAAGGACTGCACCAAGCAAGTTCATGACAACTTTGTACCTAGAGCAATACAATATAATAATTGGGTGTTAAAAATGGGTTCTGAACACAATTAGATAATATGCCATGTGAATGAGTTGTTTTTGTAAAGCATGGCCACGGGCTCCTTAAATACAAAAATATAAAAATTTGAATGTTTTGGTTGATTTGGACTACTTATGATATTTTATACTATTCAGTGCAAAACATAGTTTATAAATGTTATCTAAAAATAAATATGTTTCATTTAGATTCCCTAAAAATTCATTGCTCTAATTATGTTCATCTAAAACAAGCAAATAAAAGCAATTTAACTTCAATGGTACATGCCTGAAAATGTTAATCTCAATTTTAATATTCTGCTTTCAATACCTAAATTTAAATGAACAGAAACAAAATCAGTGTTACCTGAAAAAATTCAAAGTATATTTTACATAAAAAAATATAAAATTAGCATAATACACTTAATTTTCAAATACCATTTTTCTAGGATACACAAAGTAAATATTTAGTATACTATTCATCACATCCACGGAATTAAAAATGTAGTTTCCTACCAGAATTTTTTTCCTGACAAATTTGGCTTGAACGTATTCCTGCATACAACTGAATCAATTTCACACTTACTCACCTCCTTGTCTCTGGGAGGTGGTCCATTCATTGGTTTGATATTGCCATAGCAACTCTGCAACATGGTAACACGCCAGCCAAGCTTTGCTGTTCAAGTCCCAGTATATGGGGAAAGGCTGTCATGTGAACTTACAGCACTGTGCCTTTATAGATACTGGTCCTTTCATGCTCTTACTTAGCCTAATATTTTAGTACTGATATTTAATTCCAAATAATGATAACTCAATGCCTTAAAAGCAAATCTAAGGTTAATTCTTTATTTTGGAGACTACATTTTAGGCACATATCTAAAATTTTCGAAAATCCCTAATAAAAACAGTGTGAGTTAATTTGCATCACCATTACTAAGAGCATTAGAGAGGCTTTAGTTTATTTTGACAATGTTTAAGTAACTAATTTCCAGGTTGACTATCTGGTCACAATATTGTACTTCCACATAAAAGGCAGTTTTGTAAAAAGTAAAGCTTATGACTGCTAATCCTAGAAAATTTTGTGACTCTGCACGTTGTTTTCCTTAAAGAATCTTACCTGTATATTGATGATGTGCTAGTGAAGAAACGTTAATACAAAGTGAAGAAAAATCAAGCGTTTTCACAGTTCACTGCTTCATTCATCCGTGAGGAGAGGCAGTCACAAGTACGAAACTGTGCTCACCAATATATGAAAAATGAAAAACATGGTGGATTTTAGCACTCACCAAGGGACAGGATTTGAAAGGTCTTAGCATGTGAATGCTACTGAGCTCAGGGCCATAGCCCTGGGCCGCTGTAACTGGTCCACACAAGGGGAACTATAGGCAGGCAGCAGGGGCAGGAGGAAGGAGACAGCTCTCCAGCCAGTGCTAGAAAACCTTCCCATGGGGCACAAGCATTTATAATCCATCACTGGAAGTTGGGGTGGAATGGAGGGGAGCTTTGGCCACAAGACGATAATGCCTTCCCTCTCCTCTTCACTTCTTTCAGGCCGCTTATGACTATTTTGTTTCAAAGAGATTTTATCTGCATACAACTAAAGAATCCTACACTGTCTATTTCTCTCTAAAGCTGGGGCTGTTCTCAGAGAAGACCCTGTTTAGGTTTCCACCTCTTAGGATACTCAATTATCAGTAAGTAGCTTTTCCCCTTTAATTCAAAGTGAAGCACAGGAAGCATGACAAAAATGATTCCTCTTCACACTTGCTAACCCCTTTTTCAAACGCGAGAGAGCAGAAGAATGGGGAAACTTTTTCTAAGGCAATGGGAAGGATTCAAGAAGCCAGCAGGAATCACCAAATCCTGATTGACTTAAAAGTAAAGGAGGCAAATTTGCAGAGTGAGCATCTTAAAGGAAAGGAAAGGATCCCCAAGCATATGAAACTGCGATATAATTATCTTTGCTAGCATAATATTTTAAGCTCTGTTTGTGGAAAACTGAAATTTATTTATTTTTTTACATTTTACTGTAAGGAATCCTTCTTTAAGAAAGTTGTATGAAATTTTAATAAAAGATTCCCATTCAGTCCCCACATTTGCTCTACACAAGGAAAGCACGTAAAGCCCACGGCTGACCGGTAGGTAGGCTTATGGGACCAGCTACAGCCGTGGCCAGGTGAATTTGCTCTCAGTAAGGGGAAGTACATGTCATTGGCCAAGGACACCTTCTCTCTGCAGGTTCCCTTTGCTCACACCTCAACTTGGGTCCTCATAACATCATCATCATCCCAGTATCCCAGGACTCAGGTAGCATGGTTCTTGTGCCTGCTTGTACTTTATCCTGTACTTTATCCTATATATGTGAACTCATCCATCTTTTTCCCCTTGCTTCTTGCTGTGTGTTTTAATTTCAAGTAGTGTACAGAGTGATTCAGACATTTTAATTCAGTGTGTGAGCTTTTCTGTTCTGTGACCTCTGTGATAGCCTAGCTGGAGGTGCTGAAGAATTTATCCCCTAGACAATTAAGAATCATTGACAGATTTTACAGGGTAAAAAAATGTGATCATGTTTGGAATAATTCTGGACTGACTGGGACTGAAGAGAAAGAAACAGATTCAACATGGCAATAGAGTCCAAGTAACAGATTCATTTTCAGACCCAGAGAAAATCAGGGGTACTTGTGAGATAGCCACATGAAGATGCCCATTAGACAACTGGATAAATGAGTCTGAAACTTCAGAAAAAGATCTGAGGTGAAGATATAGACAAGAAATGTTTCAGATTTGATGAAAACTTTAGCAAGATGAACCTAAGGGAATTGATAAAATTACCCTTGGATGTTGAATAGTGTGAAAAGAGATAAGGTTGGAACAGGTGGAATTCTTTAGAAGCCTAATATTTAGGAAAATGGGTAAAAAATGAACATATGAAGGAAAACAAGGAAGAGCTGCTAAACCACAGGTGACAACGTTATTATGGTATAAAACCCAAGGAAAATGTTTCAGTATAACAGTCATGAAGTACAATGCAAAAGCATGGCTCCCTGGCATTGATATTCATCAAACGCACAACACGTCAAATGCATTTTTAATCATGTACTATGCATGTGGATAAAGTACTTCTCTTTAAGATGCATTCTCAAAGAGTAAATTAACATTTCTGGCAAAGAGAAAAATAATGCATTGCTTTTCTCCCAAATGCAATAATTCATTTTCAAAGCATAGCATGAATTCAATAAATGTTTTTTAATTGAAAAAGCAAATTTAAAAGAGAAGGATAGCTCTGGTAACTATAATAAAATAAAGAAAAATGGTGATCATTACTCACCCGTTTCAATGTAGTTAAGTTCTATTACAGATCCACAGACATTATAACTTAAATAAATCTCAAAATGCTATAAACGATTCAATATTATTTGCCTTAGTTAAAAGTAATGACAGAACACAAACAACATATCTAACATCACCAGCTTGCTCTTCTATTTTTAATTTTGTTTGTACTCTAGCAGGTGAGAGAAAAGCTATTTTTATACTTTCTTTACAGAACAAAAGACTCCAGATTCAGATCCAAGGTATTAAATCTAAGTAAGCACTAACATCTCTCTGAGGATGAGTTTATTACATTACTTGAGCATACATGTTCTGTATGACATTCTAGCTATGTGCTCAAGGGTACAGTGTAGTTTGAACTACCAGGCAGTTGAAAAGATTGCTGCTCTTTCCAAGACTTTGCAGAACTGCCAAAGGGCTGACGCCACTGGGAGTAGCACCACGAGCAGCGATGTCAAATAGCAGATGGGGTGAGGAATCGGGTGGCCTGTGGCTGAGTGCTGTCTCTGAGCCCGGCTGTGTCTTCTCATGGCTCAGATGCTCCACTTCTTGCCCATGAGCAATCTAGGCCATGGGCTCACAAAGGCAGTTAGACGGCCCGGCAGCCAGCTGGCCTAGTCAACATTAGGAGATGAACTAGAGGTGAACTCAGTTCCAACTGCATGGGAAATGATGGAAGACAGAAATCCAAAGTTTCTTGCCTACGGAGGAGCCAGAAAGTCTGCACCAGGGTTCACTTCAGGAAATTTGAGCTCGTATTTATTACTTTTACTTTACCTTAGAACAAAAATAGTTTCTAATAAGTCAAATTTGCTAGGAAATTTTTACCTCTAATCACCTTCTAAGGTCTTCTAATGAGGTGGGAGTTGGGATGTATTTGGGAGGGGGGAATTTTTACATTATTTTCATTATCTATATAATCTGAAATTTTTCAGACTCAGACATCTATCTCAACTAGTCACCACTCCTACCACCCCACAATATATCCTCTAGCCTAAGGACTGACTTTCATTCACGCATCTGATCTAAAATCTAATAAGCTCCATCATATATTCCATTTCATCATTCATTGATTTACATATCAAATATTTATTGGATATATACCCTATATGTGTAAATATGTAGATCAGATCCTTGGATAAGTAAGTGTTGTATTAGTTTTCTATGGCTGCTGAAACAATTTACCACAAACTTAGTGCCTTTAAAGAGCACAAATTTATAATCTTACAGTTCTGGAGGTCAGAAGTCCAAAGTGAGTTTTACCAGGCTACAGTCATAGAGTCAGCAAGGCCATGTTTTCTCTGGAGGGTCTAGGGAATAATCCATCCCCCTGCCTTCTCCATCTTCTAGAGGCTGCAGACATTACTTGGTTTGCAACCTCTTCTCCCATCTTTAAAGTCAGGGGTGTAGTATCTTCTAATCTCTCCCTCAGACACTCCTCTCTCCCTCTTATAAGGATCCTTATGATTACACTGGATGCACATAGAAAATCCAGGATAATCCTCCACTTTAATTCCAAGTCCCTTTTGTCATGTAAAGTTGCATATTCACAGGTTCTGGGGATTAAGACATGGACATTTTGGGGGTCTATTATTTTGCCTACCACATATGGGAAACTAAGAATCAATAATAAGACACCCCTCAAATTCCTGCCCTCAAGAATCTGGCAGTCCAGTTGGGAGAGAGTCCCTGAAATCCAATTAGAGGACAATTCTGTGATTATATTTATATATATATACAGACTCAGGGGTTTTTCCAAATTATGAGAGTAAAGCACCTCATCCAATTTGGAAAGGGAGGTTGCAGTTGCAGTAGACAGATCTTTCTGGATGATGGCACAAACAAAATTAGTCTCACTGGATGGATGGACAAGAAGTAACTGCACAAAGAGTTAGGGATGAGGAATGAACTAAGAGTCTAAAAGTTTGTGTGGGCAAACTAGAAACAGTTTGTCTTTGATGGTATATATAGTATGCAAAGGAGAAAAGTTAGAGAGAAGGCTAGACTGTGGCTTAATGCTCTCTTCTCATTGCTAAGTAAAGAAGGTGGGATTTAACTTTTAGGAAATGGAGAGTCATTGAAGGCTTTAAAGCAAAAGAATGATTGGTCTTTAAAATAGATTAATATGACAGCTAAGCAGAAAATGGATTTTAAACTAGAGACAGAAAATGCTAGTCAGGGAATACTGCTGTGTCTAGGTGCAAGAGAAAGCTTTGGCATAGAGACTGAAAAGTGGGAATAAAGTAAAAGAGACACATTTAAGCATTTTGGTTATAAAATTGCTAGCACTATATAAGAGTATCAAGAGGAGAAACTGGCTCAAGGTAGAAGCTGCTGATGAACGGAGCTTCTGACAATTTGAGAGTGAATTACTTGCATAACACTGAATTGACTATGTCAGTGTGAAGTTAAATAGAATGAGAACTGAGCTGGTAATAAAGAATTAAAGTCACTGATGTTTGACTTAAAAAGTTATTTCATAAGGAGTGGATGTTGCTCAAGTGGTTGAGTGCCTGCTTCCCATGTATGAGGTCCTGGGATCAATCCCCAGTAACTCCTAAAAAATGGTCCTCATTTGGGGCCTCTGATCTCGCTTTCATAGCCACATCCATACAATGCACGAGTCATTTGTACTCCAAGCCCCTTTCCCTGGATACCAAGGACAAGGTTCTAAATTCATGAAAAGTTTGCCAGGCATGATTGTTCGAAGTTGCATTCTTTATTAAAAGAAACTAGATGACTAGACGAATGTGATGCAAAAAATTCAAACTTAGCTTAGTCTCTCCTTGTTTGACCACCATGGTTGTGTCTACATGTTCTCTATGTCCATACAACTCTTTTTTCTCAAAAAGTTGCACATAAGTGACAATTTATTCAATGATCTGATCTACATATTTATCATAATGTATTGCCCTTTTCAAAATTGAAATACTTTGCAAATCTGCTTGTCTTTTCATATCATTAGCACCAATAATTCTTTATTGAATGCATAAAATATAGGGAGAACAGTATTGGATTCTGATAATAAAAAGGGAAACAAGATATAAATATATGGGGATAAATTAATATTTCAATTACAAGACCTTCAGAAGCTAAGAATTCTCATGGATTTTATAAGTACCGAAATCAGTGCCCAAAGTTAGATTAAGCTACTAGTCTGTGTAAAGGCAGTGTAAGGCAAATAAGCTTTGGAGGTGGATCTGGTTTATGTTTTGGTCTGTTGGTTGTTGTTGTTGTTTTTTTTTAATCTGCCGGTCTTATTGAGTTATTGAGAGAAGTAAATGAGACGGTATAGTGTGACTTGTCTGCCTTCTTGTAGGTGTTCAATATATGCCAGTTTTCCTTTGTCTTTGCATACAAAGAACTCAATGGATACAGACAGATACTGCATTGACTACGGCCTCTAAAGTCTGGGAGGGATCAAGGTGAAGGGTGCAAAGAATGCAGGACTATGGTGCAGGTGATGAGAGCTGTACCATCTAAAGGGGGCAATTGTGGCTCTGCTCCTGCTGCTTGTGGTTATGAACAAGGGCAACAGGCTTGGAACTCCCAACCCAAGCAGTTTTTCAAAGGACGCTGTGGTTTAAGTTAGTTTAACTAAAGTGGTTTAAGTTGCCATTCTAACTAAAACAGAAGTTCATTAAAGACTGATCAGGAAAAGCCAAAGACATCTGCTAAATTTGGCATGAGTTGCCAGTTCCCAACTTCTGCTCTAGGATGTATTTCCTCAAAGTTAATTATAATACACTACACTTGAATATAAGTAAAGACCTTTTATGAAGACCTTGTCTAAAAGTAGGTATGTATTTGGGAGGGGAATGATTAGGTAGAAGGACAATGCTTGTTTATATTGACTTTAATTCATTAATAAACATATTTTGAGCATTTACTATATGTGCACGTGCTCTGGATAGCGCAACAGTGAATAAGACAAAGAAATTTTCACCTCAGAATTTACACTTTTATGAGATAGAAAATAAGAAAGTGTTATAGGAAAAAAAGCATTTCACAAATTTGGGTGAATATAAATATATATAAATCAAACAACAAATTTCCAAAACCTATTATGACAAGAACTATAAAACACTCTTGAGAAACATGAAAGTAAAATTGAACAAATGCAACTGTGTTCCATGTTCTGGGAATTTTAGTATTGTAAACTCTCTATAGCAATAAAATATCATTTAAATAAATAGTAAATTTATTTACTATAAATTATATAATATGGTTAGATAAAATAATATATACTTTATTAAAAATATATTACATAAAATATAATTACTTTGAGGTATCTCATGCCTCAAAATAAAAATTTAGAAACATTTCAAGCTGAGGTCTTCCATGCCAAAATAAATTATTTTTGTACACTAAATGTTTTTAAGGCAAGTAGATGAAATAAAATTCTTAATTACAATATGTAGTACTTATTTTGTAGCTATAGAACTTCTGGTTGATATGTAACCCCAGAATCACATGTCAGAATTTATAACCATCTAAGTTTGGCCAATATTAGTCTCTCAAAATGAGCTCTGACTTCACAGGCAAAATTAGAAGTCTGCGTGAGGAGAATGTAAAATCTGACCAAATGAAAACCAGTTGACAGCAAATAAATTGGAACCAATAAGTAATCATCATACCTTATCATTTAATCTTTGCAAGAAGAAAGACAGATATTCTGGCCTATTCATAGCCAAAAACAACCACCATTTAAAGCCCTGATTTCTATTAAAGGTTGTACTTAGCATTGGGATGTATTGTCACGGCATTACAGTTATTTTGATTGATTACCCTCTCTACCATTTTCTCCTAAATAAAATGAATCACTGATGATAAAGTGTATGTGTGTGAGTGTGTGTATGCGTGCATATTTTCTCTCTCACACACACACAGACTCACACAATCACACATCTAACACAATATGACATCTCCTGTGGCAATAACAAGGATACAATTTAGTCTTGTGGAAGTTGCTAGTGAAAATAAGCAGAAATTTTTATTGTCGTTACATATATCTTCAATTGAGATTGGAACTGAGAATGAAAATAAAGCATGATTATAACATAAATTAAAGATATAAATAAAGCTCTTATTTGGAAATAAAGGCATGTAGAGCTCTCCATAGACATAAACATACTACAGATGCTGAATATCATCCTCCTTCATCTTAGTCTCTTATCCAGGTTCAGTTCATTTAATATTTCTTATGCCAAGCATGAAAGTATATTAATAATGATAAATTTAAATATTAGGTAACTTTATTCTGCAAAACTGTATTTTTTTGTACAGAAATAAATCTCTTTTCTGATAGTCTTTTTTTTT
>JAQZBX010105791.1:0-10812 GCA_029593785.1 Cabassous unicinctus
ACCCTAACCCTAAACCTAACCTAACCCTAAACCTGACACTAACCGTAACCATAAGCCTAACCCTAACCCTAACACTAACCATAAACGCTAACCCTATCATGACCCTAAATCTAATCCTAACACTAACCCAAACACTAACCCTAACCCTAAACGTAACCATAACCCTAACTTAAGCATAAACCCAAACCCTAAAAGAAAGCCTAAACCTAACCTTAACACTAACCTGAACCCTACACATAACCTAACCCTAACCCCTAACCAAACCGTTAATAAAACCCTACCCTAATCCTAACCCTAAAGCCAAAAGCCTAACCCTAACCCTAAACATGAACCCTAACCGTATCCGTAACCCTTACCTTCACCCTCACCCTAAGCTAACAGTAAACGTAAACCTAACCCAAAACCTAAACCTAACCCTAACCCTAAACCAAACCTAACCCTTACCCTAATCCTAACCCTAACCCAAAACCCTAACCCTAACCCTAACCCAAATCCTAAGCCTAAAACTAACCCTAACCCTAACACTAAACTTAAACCATAAACCTAACTTAACACTAACACTAACCCTAAGAAAAACCATAAACTTAACTCTAAACCTAACCCTAAACCCTAACACTAACATAACCCTAACCCTAGACCTAACATTAACCCTAACCATAAGCCAAAACCCTAACACAAACCCTAACCCTAACCCTAAACTAACCCTAACCCTAAACTTAAACCTAACCTTAACTTAACATAACACTAATCATAACCCAATTGCCAGCCGTAATCCAAACCAAGCCCTTAACCCTAATTTAAACCTAACCTTAACCCTATCCCTAACCTTAAACAGGAAACCTAACCCTAACCTAAGCCTAACCCTAAACTTAAACCTAACCCTTACTTAACATAACATTAATCATAACACAAACCCTAGCCATAATCCAAACCAAACCCTAACCCTAACTTAACCCTAACCCTAACACTATCCGTAACCTTAAACAGGAAACCTAACCCTAAACTTAACCCAAACACTAACCCTAAGCTAAACTTAACCCTAAACCTAACACTAACACTAACTTAACTAAAATCCTAACACTAACCCTGAACTTAACTCTAACCTAACCCAAATACTAACCGGAACCCTAACCATAGACTCAAACGATAATCCAAACCCTAAACCTATTCCTATATGTAAACCTTACCCTAACCTAAGCATAACTGTAGACCTAACACTTACCTTAACCCCAACCCTAACCCTAACCATAAACCCTAACTTTAACCTTAACCCTAACACTAACCTAACCCTAAACCTAAAGTTAATGCTAATGCTAAAGCTACCCCTAACAAAAAACCCTAAACCAAACCCTAACCTCAACCCAAAACTAACTCTAAATCTAAACCTAACCCTAATCCTAAACCTAAACCTAACTCTAAACCCTAAACCTAACCTTAACCCTAAGCCAAACCTTAACCATAAGCCAAACCTTAACCCTAACCTAACCTTAAAGCAAAACGAAACCATAAACCCAAATCCTAACACAAGCCTAACACTTACACTATCTCTGACACTAAGCCTAAACCCTTTCTCTTACCTAACCCTAACTGTAACCCTAAGCCTAAACCTTATCCTAAATCTAAACCTAATCCTAAACCCTAACCCATTAACTTACCCTAACCCTAACCCTAACGCTAAGAATAAAGCCAAACCTTAAATCAAACTCTAACCCTAACTGTAACCCTAACCTTAACCTAACCCAGAACCAAAACTTACTCTTACCCTAACCCTAAACATAACACTAAATCCTAAACCGTAAATTTAACCCTAAGCCTAAACCCTAACCCAAACCCTAACCCAAATTTAACCCTCCCCATAATGCTAACCCACCACTAACCCTTAACCTAAACCTAACCATAACCCAAACACTAACAATAACCTCACAATAAACTTAACTGTAAATCTAACCCTAACCCAAAACCCTAACCCTAACCTAACCCTAACCCGAACCTCGCAATAACCCTAACCCTAACTGAAACCATAAGCCTAAACTCTATTCCTGACTCTAACCATAAACTTAAGCCTAACCCTAACCTAACCGAAAATGCAAACTAACACTAAAAGTAACCCTACTACTAAACCTCACCCAAACCCTAACCCAAACACCAATGATCACCCTATCCCTAACCCTAAACTTAAGACTAACCCAAAGTCCTAAACCTAACCGTAGGCCTATCCCTAAACCTTACCTTAACACTAACCCAAAACCCTAACACTAACTTAAGCCTAACCCAAAGGCTAACCCTAACCTAAACTTAACCCTGATCCTTACCCTAACATTAATCCTAACACTAACCCTAGCTGTATGGCTAATCGTAACCCTAATTCTAACTCTTAACCCTAACACATAACCAAACAAAACCCTAACCATAAACCCTTAACCTAACCCTAACCCTAACCCAAACCCTAACCCTAACCCTAAACCTAAAACTAACCCTAACCATAACCCAAACCCTAACACTAACCTAACCGTAACCCTAAACCTAACCATAATCGTAAGCTTAACCCTAGACCAAACCCTAAACCTTAATCTAAACCAAACCCTAACCCTAAACTAACCTTAAATCTAACCCTAACACTAAACCTAACCCTAACCCTAAACACTAACCTTAACGCTAACCCTAACCCTAACCCAAACCCTAACTTAACCCTGAACCTAAACCAAACCTTAACCCTAACTTAAAGCCTAACCCTATCCCTAACCCTAATCTGAAACCTAACCATAAACTCAAATCCTAATCCAAACCCTAAACTTAACCATACCCCAAACCCTTACTCTTACCTAACCATAATGGCAGACCTAAACCTTAACTTAACCCTAACTCTAATGCTAACCATAACCCTAACCCTATCCCTAACCTATCCATAACCCTAAATGTAACCCTAACCCTAAAGCTAACTGTAACACAAAACCGTAAACCACACCCAAACCTCAACCCTTAACCTAACCCTAACCCTAGACCTAACCATAACACTAAACCGAAATCTAAACCCTAACCCATAACCTAACAAAAATCCTAACCATAAATCCTAAACCTAACCCTAATCCAAACCCTAACCCTAACCAATCCTAACTCTAACCCTAATCCTAACACAAACACTAACCATAAAACCAAACCCTAACTGTAACCATAAACCTAACTCTAACAATAACCCAAACCCTAATCCTAATGTAACCGTATCCCTAAACCTAACCATAACTGTAAACCGAACACTAACCCAAACCCTAAACCGACCCTAAACCAAACCCTAACCTGAAGCTAACCCTAACAATTACCCTAACCCTAACACTGACCCTAACCGTAACTCTTACCCTAAACTTTAACCCTAACCAAACCCTAACTTTAATCCTAACCCTAATCCTATCCTTCACCCTAACCCTAACCCTAACACTAACCTTAAAACCTAAACCAAAACCTAAATCTAACGCAAACCCTATCCCTAACCTAACTCTATCCCTAACCCTAACCCAAACCGTAACCGTAAACCAAAACCCTATCCTAAACCCTAATCCAAATCCTTACCCTAACACAAACCTAACCCTTACACTAAACCTAAACCGAACCCTATTCCTTAACCTCAAACTAAACCATAACCCTAACAGTAACCCTAAACGTAACCTAACCCTAAAACGAACACTAACTGTAAGCCTAACCCTAACCTTAACACTAACACTATCCCTAAACCCTAAAACTCATGCTAACACAAACTAAACCTAAACACTAAACCTAACCCTAACCCTAATTTTAAACCCTAAACTCTAACACTAACCATAACCCTAAACCCTAAACCTCACCCTATCCCACCCCTAACTCCCAACTTAATGCTCACCTAACCCTAACCCTAAACCTAACCCTTATCCTAACCCAAACCCTAACCCTAAGCTCAAAATAATCCTAACCTTAACTCTCAACCTAACCCTAAACCCTAACCCTAACCTAAACATATCCCTAAACCTAACCCTAACCCAAAACCTAACCAAAACCCTAACCTTAACCTAACCCTAGCCATAACCATAACCCTAACTCTAACAATAAACCTAAACCCTAACCCAAAAACAAATCCTTACCCTAAACCTATCCTAACACTAAACATATTCTTAACCCTAACCCTAAATATAACCTTAACACAAAATTCTAAGCTCAACCCTAACCTCAACCCTTACCCTAACCCTATAACTAAACCCAAACCCTAAGCCTAACCCTAAACTTAACCCTAAGCCTAATACTAATGCTAACTGTATCCCTAATCCTAAACACTAACCCTATCCTTAACCTACAACTAACCCTAACACTAACACTAACCGTAAACCCTATCTGTCACCATAACACAAACCCTAAAACTAAACAGTAAACTTAACCCTAACCCTAACCCATACCCTTAATCTAACCTAACCCTAATCCTTATGCCAATCTTAACCCTAATCCTAACCATAAACCCAAACCCTAATTAAAACCCTAACCCTAACACTAACCCTAAATCTAACCCTAAACCTAAGCTAACACTAACCCTAAACCATAACCCTAACCCTAAATGCAACACTAACCTACCCCTAACCCTAACCGTAAACATCATCTTAAGCCTACCCCAAACTTAAATCTAATCCTAAACATAACCCGAACACTACTTATAACCCAAACCAAACCCTAACCCTGACTTAACCCTAACCCTCACCCTAACTTTAAGTCTAACACTAACCCTAACAGTAATCCTAACCCTAAGCATTAACCCTAACCCTACCCTTACACTAACACTAAACCTAGCACTAATCATAACCCAAACCCTAACCCTTAACTCTAAGCACTAACACTAAGCCTAACCCTAAACTGTAACCCAAACACTAACCCTATCCCTCACCCTAAACTTAACCTGACCCTAACACTAACCCTAACCCTAACCCTAACCCAATTCCTAACCCTAATGCTAACCCTTATCTAAACACTAATCCTAACCTTAACCCTAACCCTAACCCTAAACCAAACACTAACCTAAGCCCTAACCGTAATGCTAACCCTTATCTTAACACTAATCCTAACCTTAACCTAGCCCTAACCCTAAATCAAACACAAAACCTCACCTAAACTTAACCCTTTCCAAACGCTAAACCCTAACACTAAACTAAATCTAACACTAAACCTAACCCTAACCATAATCCTAACAATACTCATAACCCAAACCAAACCTTTACCCTAACTTAACCCTATCCCTAACACTAATCCTAACACTAAACCCCAACCCAACCTGAACCCTGACCCAAAACCTATCCCTAACCTAAACCTAACCCTAACCCCAACCCTAACTCTAACCGTAAATCCAAACCCTAAACCAAACTCTAACCCAAACACTAAACCTAAACCTAACCTAACCCTAACCTAAAACTAACCCTAACACTAACCCTAATGCTAAACCTAATCCCTAACCCTAAACTTAACCCAAAACTAAACCTAACCCTAAACCTAACTGTAAGCCTAACACTTTCACTAACTCTAACAGTAAACCTAAACCCTAACCCTAACCCAACCCTAACCCTAAACCTAACCTTACCCTAAACCTAACACTAATCATAAACCCAAACCCTAAACCAAACTCTAACACTAAACCTAACCATAACCCTAACCCTAACCCTAACCTAAACCTAAACCAAACCCTAAATCTAACCCTTACCATAACCTTAAGCCTAAACACTAAATGCTACCTAACCCTAAACCTAAACACTAATCCTAACCGTAACCCTAACCCTAAACCAACCCAAACCCTAATCTAACCTTAAACCTAACATTAAACCCTAATGCAAATCTAACTCTAACCTAAACAATAAACCTAACCCTAAACCAAACCCTAACCCTAAACTAAACCTAACCCTAACACTAACACTTACCCTAACCCTAATGCTAAAATGTAACCAATAACCTAACCCTTACCCTAGCCCTAAACCTAAAGGTAACCCTAACCCTTAACCATAACCATAACCAATCCCTAACCCTAATGCTAACCATAATCCTAACCCTAAATCCTAAACCTAACATTAAACATAACCCTAAACTTAACCCTAACCCTAACATAACCCTAACCCTATCCATAACTGTAACCTTAAACCTAACCAAATCCTAACTCTAACCATAAACCTAACCCTATCCCTAACACTAACCCTAACCTAACCATAACCATAACACTAACTCTAACAGTAACAGTAAACACTAACTCTAACCTAACCCTAAACCTAGGGATAACCCTAATCTGAACCCTAAACATAAACCCAAACACTAATCCCAACCCTAAACCTAACCGTATTGCTAACCCTAAACCTAAACTAATGGTAAGCCTAAACCTACACCTTACCGTAACCCTAAGAATAACCCTAACCCTAAACCCTAAACTTAACCCTAAACCTAACCCTAAACCTAACCATAACCCTAAAGCTAACCAAACACAAAACCCTAAACCAAACCCTAATCTCAACACTTACCCTAACCCTAAACCTGGACCCTAGCCCTAACCATACCCCTAATGCTAACCCTAATGAAACCTTAAACCAAACGCTAACCTTAATCCTAACCCAAAACTTAACCCTAAGCAAAACCCTAACCCTAACCTAACTTAATCACTAACCCTCACCCTAACCCTAAATACTAACCCAAACAGAAATCTAACCCTAAACCTAACCCTAACCATAATCCTAAACCAACCCATAACCCAAACCAAACCCTAACCCTAACTTACACCTAACCCTAACTATAACCCTAAACCTAAACCATAAACCAACCCTAACCCTTACCCAATCCCTAATCCTAAACTAACCCTAATGTTGCACCTAACACTAACCATGAACCCAAACTCTAACCCTAACCCTAACCCTAAACCCTACCTAATCTTAAACCTTAATTTAACCAAATCCGTAATGCTAACTATGAAACTAAACACAAACCCTAACATTAACCCTAACCTAACCCTAACCCTAACACTAACCCTAAATGTAAGCCTAAGCCTACAGCTAACCCAAAGACTAACCCTAAAACCTAAGCTTAAACCTAACACTAACACTACCCCTAACCCTAATCCTAACCCTAACACTAACTGAAAGCCAAACACTAAGCCTAACACAAACCCTAAACCATAAACCTAACTTAACCCTATCCGTAACCCTTACCATAGCCATAACCCTAACAAAAGCCTAAACCTTAACTAACACTAAAGCTAACCTTAACCCTAACCCAAACAATAACCATAACTTAACCCTAACCCTAACCGTAACCATAAACACAAACTCTAAATCAAACCCTAACCCTAAACCAAACCCTAAACCTAAACCCAAAACTTAATGCTAACCCTAACCAAACCCTAACCTTAAACCTAACCCTAACCGTAAGCCTAAACTTAACCATAATCCTAAAACTAACACTAAATCCTAAACCTAACCTAATCCTAGAGATAACCCTAACCCTAAGCAAAACCATAAACCCAAACCCTAACCCAATCACTAAACCAAACTGTAACCATAAACCCTAATGTTAACCCGAACCCTAACACAAAAAATACCTTAACCTAAATCTATCCCTACCCCTAAACTTAACCATAAAAGCAAACCCAAAATCAAATGCTAACCCTATTTCTAACCCTAACCCTAAACATAAATCTTAACCCTAACCCTAATCCTAACCTGAATGTAACCCTAACCTTAACCATAACCATAAGACTAACCAAAACCCTAACCCTAAACCAAAGCTTAAACCATAACACCAGCCTAACGCTAAACCTAATCCTAACACTAACCCTAACCATAAACCCAAACCCTAACCCAAACCCTTAACCTAACACTATCCCAAAACCTAACGCTAAACCTTAACCCTAACTTTACACTAGCCCTAACCCTAACCGTTACCATAACCATAAACCCAAACCTTAAACCAAACACTAACCCTAATGCGAACCCTAACACTACACTAACACTAAACCTAAACCCTAACACTAACCCTAACAATAACCAAACCCTAACCCTAACCCTAACCCTACCCATAAGCCTAACCCTAACCATAACTCTAAAACTAACCCTAAACCCTAATGCTAACCTAACACAAACCATAACACTTAACATAATTCTAAGAATAACACTAACCATAACTCTAAACCTAACCATAAACCCAAACCCTAACCCAAACCTTAACCCTAACCCTAAACCTAACCCTAACCTAACCCTAAACCTAACCCTAACCCTAAACCTAATCCTAAGCCTAATCTTAAAAGTAACCTAACCCTCACCCTAACACTAACCGTAAGCCTAACACTAACCCTAATCCTAACAAAAAGCCTAAACCATAACCTTAACCTAACCCTAAACATAACACTAAACTAAATCCTAACCATAAAACCAAACCCTTACCAAAACCGGTACCCTAAACTTAACACTAAAACCTATCCCTAAATTAACCCTAAACCTAAACTTAACCCTAACCCTAACCCTTCCCGTAACCAAACCCCAGCCCTAACAAAACCCTATCCCTAACCCTAACACTAAACTAACCTTAACCCTAACCTAACCTTAAACCTAAACCTAACCCTAAGCCTAAGCCTAAGCCTAGACCTAAACATAACTCTAACACTAATTCTAACGCTAAACTTTAACATATCCTTAAACAAAACCCTAAACATAACTTAATCCTAACCCAAACCCTAACTCTAACCCTAAATCATAACCCAAACCTAACTCTAACCCTATCCCTAACCATAACCTTAACCCTAACCCTAACCTAACCGTAAACCTAACCCTAACACTAAACATAAGCCTAACCATAACACTAACCCTAACACTAATAATAAACGCTAAGCCTAACCTAACCCTAACCCTAACCCATACCGAACCCATAATCCTATCCAAAACCTAACCCTAACCTAACCCTAATCCTAACCCTAAACCTAACCCTAACCCTAAACCTAACACTAAACTTACCCTAAACCTAACCTAAACTTAACCCTAACACAAATCGTGAGGATAAACCAAACCCTAAACCTAACACAAACCCTAAACCATAAACCTAACTTAACCCGAACCATAACCCTAATCCTTTCCATAACCATAAGCACAAACCCTAAAGCAAACCCTATCGCTAACCCTAACCCTAAACCTAACATTAAACTTAAACACTTACCCTAAACCTAACCCTATCCAAACCCTAACCATTACCCTAACCGTAAGGCTAACCCTAATACTAAACCTAACCCTACCACTAACCCTAAATACTATCCCTAACCTAAAATTAACCATAAAACTAAACCTAACCCAAAGAATAAACCTAACCCTAACTCTAACCATAATCATAAAGCAAACCTTAATCCAATTCTTTACCCTAACCCTAATCCTACTCCTAAACCTAACCCAAACCCTAACCCTAAACTAACCCTAACCCTAACCATAAGCCTAAACGTAACCCAAACCCTAAACCAAAGCATAAACCCAAACCCTAACCCAACAATAAACCTAACCCTAAACCTAACACTAACCATAAACGCAAACCCTAACCCAAACCCTTAACATAACACTATCCCTAAAACTAAACCTAAACCCTAACCCTAACTTTACACTAACGCTACCCCAAATCCTAACCCAAACCCTAAAGCTAACATAAACCTATCAAGAAATCTATCCCTAACCCTAACCCTAACTGTAACACTAAACCTAACACATAACCCTAACCCTAACTCTAACATTAACCCTTATCAAACCATAACCCTAACCGTAAGCCTAACTGCATGCCTAACAATAACCCTAAACCTAAAACTAATCCTAAAACCTAACCTTAATATAACTCTAACACTAACACTAATCTTAAGCCAACACAAAGCCTAACCCAAACCTAACCGTAATCATTACCCTAAACCTACCCCTAATCCTAACCCAAACACTAACCCAAACCTTACGCTAACCCTAACCCTAACCCTAACTTAAACCTAACACTAACCCTATCCCTAACACTAACACTAACACTAACCCTAAACCCTATCCCTAACCTAATGCTAACCCTAAACCTAACCCTAAGCATAATGTTTACCCTATCTATAGCCCTAACCCTAAACACTAACCCTAACTTTACCTTACCCCTAAACCTAACACTAAACCTAACCCTAAACCCTAACCCTAACATTACCCTAAACCTAACCCTAACACTAACACTAATATAAACCCTAACCCTAAACAACATACCCTAAACCAAACCCTTTCCCTAACCCTAACCTAAACCTAAACCTAACCCTTAAGCTAATCCTGAAACTAACACTAAACCATAACCCTAAACCGAACCCTTAACCTAATCCTAACCTAACCATAACCCTAAAATTATCCTTGTCCTTAAACCTAATCCTTAACCCTAAACCTAACCCTTACTCTAACCATAACTCTTTACTAACCATAACTATAAACCTAACCCTAACCATAAGCCTAAACCTAACCCTAACCCTAAAATAAACCCTAAACCTTAACCGTAACCTAACCCTTATCCTGACTCTAACACTAATCTTAAGCCTATTCCTAACCCTAACCTAACCTAAACCTAAACATAACTGAACTCTCCACACAACCCTAACCAAACCCTAACCCTAAACGAACCTTAATCCAAACCCTAACCCTAACACTAACCCTAAACACTAACCATAACCATAACCCTAGCTCAAACACGAACCGTAACCTTACCCTAACCCCAATCCTAACATTAACCTTAACCGTAAACACAAACTTTAACCCAAACCGTAACCCTAATGCAAGCCCTATACTTACCTTAAAC
>JAQZBX010105792.1:0-10811 GCA_029593785.1 Cabassous unicinctus
AACAGAAAGTAACTATTTTGAGATTTAATGAAATATCTTTGTGCAGCTCCAAGAAGGATGAGTTAATCACTAAACAGAGCTATCTCATGAAATAGCCCATTTAATTGCTCTGCAGACCTGTAATCTCAAGCTATGTCAGGAGATTTTCATACAAAATGATTAATCAGCATTAATCTTAGCTGCTATGTTAGTCAGCCCCCTCAGCCCTAGCCCAGCTTCTTGCTGTTTATTATAAAAATGCCAATTAGTGAAAAATAATTTACCTAATACACAGGACTGCCTCACATTCTTTCCCTAATTCCATCATCATCATCTGCTCTGGATCACCCTCGTATTTGGCTATTTTATTCCCATATTCAAATAACTTCTCCTATTTCCTGTTTCCCTCTTACTTTTATGTTGACCTCACCCTCTGTGATGGCTAACCTAATGCATCAACTTGGCCAGGTAATTGTGCCCAGTTGTTTGGTCAAGCAAGCACTGGGCTAATTGTAATACAAGGACATTTATGGACTTTAGTCATAGGTGAGTTTACTGCATAGATGGCTGATTACATCTGCATCAACCAGGGAGATTGCTGACAGCAATGAGTGACGCTTTATCCAATCAGTTTAATGACTAAAAAGGGGAAGAGATTTCACCATTCAGAGAGAATTTCCCAGCTGGTTTTTGTACAGCCAACCTCTCCCGGGAACTTGTCAAGCACCTTCATTGGACTTTCATCGGAGCCCCTGGTTTGCAGCCTGCCTGCAGAACCTGGACTTGTGCATCCCCACGGTCACGTGAGAGACTCTCATAAAATCTCATACTATTTACAGATATCTCCTGTTGATTCTGTCTCCCTAGAGAACCTGACTAATACACTCTCCCTCTAAACCAACTTATTTCCCCCTTGCTCTCCTCTGGCTTTTAATGTTCACGGATTAGATATTAAATAGTAAAGAACCATCTATTCAAACCTGATTAAAGAATCTGCTCAATCTGCTATTGGATTCTGTTGAGTGAAATTTGAAAAGAAAGTACAGCTAAAAGGATCATTTAAGCAATTACATTTAAAACAGGATTATTTAAAGGACAGGATTAAATTCTAATTTTGGTTGAAGCTAGATCACTGAAATCTATATACTGGATCACATCATATCAATTTAGCCTCTTCAGAATCACTTCCACTGAGTTGAATTCTAATATTTTGCCAAATACTTTTATTTAAGGATGTTATGAGTAAAGCCTTTTGAGAAATAAAAACAATCAAAATCCCCTTCTTAGAGAGAAAAAGAGAGGAATAATAATTGTTTTCTCATAAGAATTGATATGCTTTATTTATATTGTTGTTCTTTTTTCTCTTTGACTGCGAGGAAACTCAAAACCAAATTTTATACTTAGTTTTAGCAAATGGTACTGTTATTTTTAAATAACTGGCATTGTCATTTTTAAAAATCGATATGTATTTTTTTAACATGGTCTTGGTTTTTAATTTTAATAATAACTGTCTTTGACAATAGTTATCTATTATTATTGTTGGATTAGATGTAATTACCAAGCTCAACAGAAAGTGAACTCTTCATATTTTTCTTATCATCATAAAACAGCCTTGCACAAATCCAAAACAAGATGATCAACTTAAGCCTGAAAATATCATGCAGTGTCAAATACTTCTGTTTCCAATTAATTACCATTATTTTCCTGAGTGGATTTTAGACTCAGAAATGTGTTACATGTGTGCTGTATCCAAAGTATTTATATATAAAGCATCCATTTATTAATGTATATATAAAATGTGACATAATTGTATATTATATAATTGATTCAGCATTTGGAGATGTATAAGTAGTCATTTTGCACACAACACATAAATGCAGAGTTCTACTCCATCATAATAAAATATTAAATTGAGTTTTTAATGGTAAATTTAAAATTTATTCTTTTTTATTTGAAATAAAAAACATAGGAAAATCCTATATATAGAATTCCAAATTGAATGTCAATATTATGCTCTTATAAATTTTTTAACCAAACTGTATTGCATTGGAAATGGATTCCAACAAGGAACTTTAAAAAAATGTTATTTGGAAGCCTGAAAGTCTCTTGACAAGTATCTTCATCAGCAATCCAGGGAATGGTTGTAATGAAATTAATGTGGATTTAGTTTTCCAGTTTTATAGAGTCAATATACTTGTGTTTCAGGCGTTTCTTCCAAATGAACCAAGTAATGGTAATCTAATGCTTCAAAGTAGGGGAAAACTAGCTTTCCAAAGAGAAACCAGTAGGTTTTCTTTATTCACCCTGTTAAGTCTCAGCAAGTAATATAGGAAGAAATGACTGACATTGGGGACTGCTATGATTTTACTTTTAAGTGCTATTAATATTGTTGCAACCAGGGGCTTTGTGGAACTTACATAATTGCTTTCTTTGACTGCACTGGATTTGATTTCCAGAAAATTAACGGTCAGAGGGAATCTTTCCATTTCTCTATTGTAGTGATTCATACACCAACCTCTCATCTTGATTTGTTTAACACTGTTTCAAAAATCTTGGTGGATAGGTAATGAATTACCAGCCTGTTTATTTCATAGAAAAAGAGTAGAGTTATGGGAAAAGTAAATAAGGGTGGGCGGTTTATAAAGTTTTGGCCATCCCTTTGGTTTAACAATCTATGTTACACATTCAAATGCTGCTGTGTCCGCTATCAGATGCTTTGTCATAGTTCTTACTTATATGTAAGCAAATTCCTCACAAGATCTTTAAATGTTAAAAAAAAACTTAATTGCAATTATTCCAGAATGACATGCAATAATATCTGTTAAAAAAATATAACATAGCACTGAAAATAAGTTTCTCTGTTCCCTCCAGCTCAAAAATTTGCCATCTTTTGTACACATGAACACAGACAACAGACTAGCTTCATTTGAGGGCAAGATTCCCTGGCCACACCCAGAGAAGCTGCTGATGAAGTAAAATTTCCACAACACCAACAGAAATGCTATGCATTTTCTTTTCTCAAATACAGTATCTGAGAGTAGATGAGTAAAGTACTGTAGGGACAACCATGAATTCGCAGTTATTTTATTTAAGTTAAGCATTTTCATACTGCAACCATTTATTATTTGTAACAAATCCCCTGCGACACATTCCACAAGCATCCATGTAACAGTACTGAGGACTGCTGCTCCAGTTGCAATTTAGGGAGAATGACTAGAATCTTTCTCAACCTTCAAGGCACAAATATTAAGCTTATTAATACTCTATCTTTTGCTGGGGAAGTCATGGACACATCTATCCCAGCCTTCACCTACAACCCTCCTCCTTTTCTATTGTGCATAGATGTTTCAGTCTGTATCCATTCTGCAACCTTAGGGGAGATATTAGGACTAATGAAAAAGTCTGACCATATTTTAAACCCAGAAACTGGGAGCAAGCAGCCCCAATTGCTCAGCGAAACAGGAACTCTCAGTGGCAATGTCCCCTCCCCCTGGGGTGGAGAAATATCCTAGCTAGATTTGTCTCTCTTCTCTGCCAGGATGTGGGGCATGTAGAGCCACCATCCACTCACCCTGACCTGAGCATGTGGTTTTCCTGGGAGACTGGCCACAATGGGATCTCCTCCCATAGCCCTTTTGACACTTTATGCTGTGAAAGTAATGAAACAGTTGTATTAGCCAAAGGGGTGTTGATGCAAAGTACCAGAAATCTGTTGACTTTTATAAAGGTAATTTATTTGGGGTAGAAGCTTACAGTTACAAGGCACTAAAGAATACAACTCAAGGTATATTAAGAGGTACTTTCTCACCCAAAGTCATTTGCCATGTGTTGAAGCAAGATTGAGAGCTATATCTGCCGAAGGTTCAGCCTTCTTCCCTCCTCTTAAGGCTCTATGGTTCCAGCTTCTTCCAATCTCAAACGGAGGCTGACATAAGGCTTGTCTCTCAGGGTTTCTTAGCTGCTCTGTTCTCTTCATACTGCAAACTACCAGGCTCATCTCTCTTCCCGGGACCTCTGCCATTGTCCCTCTTCCTCAATGTTCTACTTCTCTGGGTATCTACTTCTCTGTCTCCTTGTTGAGTATCCGCTTATATAGCCCACGAAGGGGACAGGGACTCAACTCTGAGTCGCCCTAATGATGTGGTAGAATCAAAACCCTAATCTTGATTTAATTAAGAAAAAGTAAAACCTCTGAATTTAACACAATCAAAAGGGTATCATGCCCAGAGGAACAGACTAGTTTACAAACATAATTAATGTCTCTTTTGGGGTTCATAAATAATATCAAACTGCCACAACAGTCATTTGTTGAAAGTTTCTATTGTGCCTGAGACTGTCTTTCCATGAAGCACTTTATAGCAACTTGCTCCAGATCCTTCCCAGCTAAATATCTGTTATACCCTTAAAACCGCAGGTGCACAAAAGCAGTTTATTAAAAATGGGTTTTTGGCTGAGGGCTTTCCCATTGAATGTTCTTTCTTATTCAGGCAACAAGCTATTTATGAAAAGGAGAAGGATATTCATTTTTGTATGTTGCAAGTGAGGAATACAGTTGCTTAATTAAGAAGGAAATAAGTCAATTTTTAATATCTGCCTATTATTTCTAATATTTCATTAACATTAAGAATATCTTTTCAAAAGTCAATAAATGGGAAGCGGGTGTGGCTCAATGGATAGAGCCCCCGTTTACCATGCGGGAGACCCCGGGTTCCCCTCCTGGGGCCTCCTTGTGAGAGCAGGCCGGCCCGCGCGGCGTGGTGGGCTGATGCAGCGGGACCTCACAACAAGGGGGAGATAAGCAGACATGGAGGAAACACACAGCGAATGGACACAGTAAAACACAAGCAGCAAGGGGGGGATAAATAAATAAATAAATAAATATTTAAAAAAAAAATTCAATAAATAATTTCTGGTTACCTCTACTACAGAATCTGGTATCAAAATTATATAATATGATACTTCACAATATACTGATTTTTGTTATGCCCTAAGGTAGGTGGCAAACATATAGATTTGAATTTAACTGAAGGTAGATGAGTTTAAATAGAATGCCAACTCTTCTGAATTTGAAATATTAAAAAATAATTCTGCTTTATGTTCCATAAAGTCAATCGGTTGAATTCACTATCACAGGAGGTTACTGAACCTAATACCATGGTCTATAGTTTTATGACTCTTAATAATCTTCAGTGTATGCAAAGGCTAGATAATGACAGGAAAAACCAAACCTTTTGCTCCAGTGCATATACTTTTTATAAGGTTCATGAAGAATAAAGTAACAAAACATCAAGAGAAACTAGTAGCTGGAAGAGGAAAAAATTAAGAAATATTATATATGGATTTAATTTTAGTTGAATTTCCAAGTAAGATGATGCAAAATTATGTATCATAATCTATTTTGATATGTTTTAAAGCCTCTTTATATTTTGAAAAATGAAGGTTAAGAAATGCTAGTTAAGGATTGTATTGATTTATTCTAAAATTACACATAAAGAGAGGCCTGATTTTGATAAACCTAGTCAAAACTTTTTTGCTTTTGCTTTTTCTACCTAGCTAGGTTCTCCGAAAGTTTGAAAGCATCTTCTCTTACATATTAATAAAAATACAAGAAAGAAACTCATATTAGATGTAAATGATTTGTTGCATTTGTTCTATTTTATTAGTAGGGCAAACACCATTTATGAGAAAATCAGGATCAAAAGGAAATCCAAGTGTGATCACTACAAGAGGAATTTCAGGAATTTTTGAGGCATTTATTTTCTTCAAATACTACAAAATGGGTTGGCTTCAAATACAGGAAATTATTGTCTTGCAGTTTCAGAAGCCAGAAATCCAAATAAGGTGTAAGCTAGAAGTTTTGCTTTGTCCCAGTGTCTTAGCCTTTTGGCTGGATGGCCTTCCTGGCACATGGCAATTGCCTCTCGTTTCTCTTCGAGGTTCCATTGATTTCTGACTTCTGGCTCCTCCTCATGGCTTTATTTATATAGATTTCAGCCATATTAGTTTAAGTCCCACCCTCATTCAGTTTGGGCACATCTTGATTAATAATATCTTTAATGGTCCTATTTACAAATGAGTTCACACTTGCTGGACTAGGGATTAGAACCTGAACATGCTTTTAGTGGGGGACATGATTCAATCCCCAGCAGAATACCCTTCCTTCATCTCAGAATCAATACACATCATGTTAAGTAGAAAGTTTGGAAATCAAAAATGCTTTTTTGAGAAATAAAATATTATTTTCCTCATATATATCGCAGGTAATATAGACTGTGAATTTATTTTCCATCATTGTTTGGAAGCCTGGACAAATGCAGCTCAAAGAAAACAAGACAAACCTAGATTGGAAAAGTCCACTGGTGCAAGGCACATTGTCCATCTCTTGGCAATTAAGGTTAAAAATGAAAAGAAACAAAAAGCAGTCTATGGAGAGTGTCTCATTTATAAAAGCAAGAAAGAATATTTGAATGTGGCACAATTTGATGGGGTTTTGTGATTTGTTGAATTGAGCTTATTAATTGCCTTTTTGAGATGATTAAAGTATTTCGTATTCAACATAATTGGAAACACCAGAAATAAAAGATTTAACCTTGACAGTATTTCAATCTGACTGCAAAAATTCATCCCAATAAGGAAGAGTAAACAATTTAGTCTGTGAAAGTCTGTAATGATACTTTCTAGATATATAATACATTTCCTATTTAAAGAAATCAACTATGTAATAAATATGAACACACTGGTTTTAGCTCAGTAGCAGCAACACAGCATGGCAATGTCCTGCCTTGTTTTAAAGTTGAGGCAATGAGTCTACTACAGAAACTAAGGGAAAATATATTGTTTTAGTGCCATATGGTAGCTTGTTTTGCTTTGGCAATGTGGTTGGGGGAAAAAAAGGATGAACTAAATGTATACTGATAACTCAATGATTATATTTATTTTTCAAAGTTATACATGGACATTATCCTCCTAAATATGACATGCTCATTCATCAATATGCTTTCTTCAAAACATCATCAAGGGAAATGGATGTGGCTCAAGCTACTGAGCTCCCGCATACCACACGGGAGGTCCCTGGCTCGGTTTCCGGTGCCTCCTAAAGAAGACAGTGAGCTGACGCGGTGGGCAGGCACGGCAAACTGATGCAACAAGATGACACAACAAGAGATACAGGGAAGAAATGAGAGACAAAACAAAGCAGGGAGCGGAGGTGGCTCAAGCGATTAGGTGCTTCCCTCCTACATCAGGGGTCCTGGGTTTGGCTCCTGGTGCCTCCTAAAGAATCAAGGAAGACGAACAGACACAGCAAGTGCAAACAATGAGCAGGTGGCAGAAATAAATAATTAAAAATAAATCTTTTTTTAAAAAATCGTCAATTAGAGATTTCCCACATTACAGGAAGAAAACTGAAAATTTGGTGCAAATTTGTAGAGTTCTGAGGCCATAACTTTGCATCTTGTGTGTATATAATAAATGGAAAAATATTGAACTCATTTTGTGTAAAATACCTGTTGCTTCAAAATCTTAGCCATTCAGTCATCCTGATGCAATTCATATTAAAAACAATGGAAAATTTCTTGGTATACCAATTAGTTCACTTTGTAAAATAATCCCCAGTTAATTTTATTGAAAACCACAGTTGAATTTGTTCTCAGACCATTTTGTGACCAGATGTGTTCATTAACAATTAGGTTCTATTTTTAAAATTGAGATAAAATGGCAGTGTTTGTGGAAGTGAAGTGATGTTCTAATGATAAAACAAAACAAAAATTACTGGGATTTAAGCCCTCAGTTCTTTATGTTTTGTTTTAAACCTTAATTTTGTAAATTACCAGCTTCATGATATACCAGGCCAGTTAACTTCTCTTATTTTCATCATGTGGAAGATGAGTCTAATTATAACTGCCTCCCTATTTCACATACCTTGAAGATCAGGCCAAATTAATGCACAAAAAAGTGCCTTAATAATTCCACAGTAGAAATCGTTTTATTATTTAAATGAGAAAGAGATAAATATGAACTTGCAAAAGGAGAACTGAAGAAAGTGTTCATAAATAAAGCTTGAAATAATAGAAACTAGGCACAGAAAAAGAAAACCTTAGAAAATAACAGAAAACTGTACAGTATAGCATAGATACTGAAATACTAAGTGCGTATTATAATTGCATTTAGTTTTTGTTTCCATTTTTTCCTCTATCTTCTGTTACCCAAGTTCTGTATGCTGTGAATAATTTTTCTGTTGTTTTTCAAAGATAATCTAGAGAAAGTTCCTTTGAATTCTTCTTCTGCTGTTTTTCAAAGAAAATCTGTGGTTAAGAATAAATATATAAATAAATAAGGTACTTTGATCCTCCCTCTCTGGTTTCTACATCTTCGATTCTTTTCTTTGACTTGCTTGTTTTCCCCCTGGATCTCTATCATGAAATGATCTGAAGCAAGATAAGTAAATGGTGTTTCTATCCTCAAAGACACATGTTCTCAGTTTCTAACCAAGCTCACAACTTAGAATGTGTACTTTGCCATTGAAAAAGGAAGTTTCTGTAAAAGAAAGTTTAAATTTGGGACTTTATTTACAGTGCAAGTAGACTTTATATAAAATTATCATGTGCTCTCATTTCTTTTCACATTAATTTAACAGAAGAGCTACAGATTGTTTTCTATATATTGTTGAAATTGATTTTAATAAGGCACAATTTTTGAACAAATCCATTTTATTGATACATATTAATAAAGCATAAATCCATCCAAAGTGTACAATCAGTGGTATTTGGTATAACCTTATAGTTGTGCATTCATCACTTAAATGATTTTTAAAGGATTTTCATTATTCCAGTAATAATAATAATACTAAAAAACAATAAACAAGCAAACAAACAAAACTCATCACCTCTCAATCTTTCTATGCTTCCCCTGATAAAGCTAATTTTCTTCCAATATGTGAGTTTTATGAAACATTGTTAATAATTTTATAATTTACCTAAAATATAGCTATAAAACAAATATTTTAGTACAGTATAATAATTATTTTATTTTCATGTTTTCTAGGAATTACGTATCTAAGGTGCTATTATGATTGATTTCCTGAGCCTTCCCTTTGATGTGTTCTTGGTCAAATCAGCTATTTCATAAATCTGTTTTGCAAAGGTAAAAATCAATCATGTTAATAGCCATCAATGTAAAAATGATGATACTAATTAAATTAGTGGTCTAATGTTAGTAGATTTATTGCAGTATAGTCTCCATACCATAAAATTCACCCGTTTAAACAAACCATTCAGTGATTTTTAGTAAATTTACATAGTTGTGCAGCCACCAAAACAATGCAATTTTAAAACATTTCCATCACCTCTAAAAGCCCATCATGCCCATTTACCCTCAGTCACAGTTCTCACTGCCAGTCCTAGGCAACCAGCAAACCACTTCCTGTTTTCATTGATTTTTTTCCTTTTGTGGACATTTCACATTAACATAATCATAGTCTTCAGTCTTTTACATTTGGCTTCTTTTAATTAGCATTATGCTTTTAAAGTTCATCCTTTTTGTAACATGAATCAATGTTTTCTTCCTTTTTTATTGCTGAATATCATTCCTGTGTATGAATATACCACATTCTATTTATCTATTCATCTTTGATGGACATTTGGGCTGTTTGCATTCCTGTGGCTATTGTGAACAATGTTGCCATAAACATTCATGTAGAAGTCTTTGTATACACGTGTTTTCATTTCTGGGGATGATATCTAGATGTGGACTTTCTGGGTTGCGTAAGTATATATTTGACTTTTTAAAGAAACTGCCAAACTTTTTTCCAAAGGGACGGTATCATTTTGTATTTACACCAGCAGTGTATGAGATTCTAAATTCTCCTACTTCTCACTAACACTTGTTATTGTCTGTCTTTTAAATTATATCCATTCTAGTGTATGTAAAGTGGTATCACATTGCCATTCTAATTTATATTTCCTTCGTATCTAATAATGCCAAGCATCTTATTATGTGTTTTTTGACCATTCATATTTCTTACCTGATGAAATATTTCCTTTGGTGAGACTGGTGGTCTTTTTATTGAGTAATTTTTTATTATATATTCTGGAAACAAGTTCCTTATCAAATATATTATTTGCAAATATTCTCTCCCAGACTGTGACTTGTATTTCCATTTTCTGAACGGTATCTTTTGGGGTGCAAAAAATTTTTTTATTTTTAATTTTTATGAGTAGTTTATTTTATGAATTGAGTTTCTCTTGTGGGATCAAAGAAATATTTGCCTAATGCAAAGTCATAGGAAAATTTTGTTACTTTTTTCCTAGATGTTTTAAAGTTTATATTTTTGCATGCATAACCAATTTTCACACCACCATTTGTTGAAAAAGCTATCCTTTCCCAGTTTCCTCAGGACTGGGGGAAGAGCTATGGACTAGAATGGACTTAATGGTATTCTGTTGTAGACATATTGTGATTCAAGCAATGGAAGAAATTACAACAGTGAGGTGGAGCCAGTGGCCACTGGAAGCTTTCGGGGCAGGGAGGGGAAGGGCAGTTGAAATACAGGGGCTGTTTTGGGACTTGGGGGTTGTCCTGAGTGGTGTTGTGGTGACGGATGTAGCCATTTTACATCAGCATATACCATGCAGAACTGTGTGGGGTCTACCATGTGAACTGTGGTTTATGCTTGGTGACAAGGCCCCAGGATGTATATATCCATTGTGAGTGATGTGCCACACTGATGAAGGATGTTGGTGTAGGATGTTGTGGGAGGTGTGGGAGGTGGGGAACATGGGAATCCCTGTAATTTCTGTGCAATGTTTAGGTAATCTAAGCACCTTTAAAAAAAA
>JAQZBX010105793.1:0-10812 GCA_029593785.1 Cabassous unicinctus
ATCTTATCCACTTGATTATTAAAATCTTACTCTGCTGAAGTCACTCTCTGGTGAGCATTCATATGGAACACAAATACTTCCATGTATTTTGCCCACTCAGAAAAGTCTATCCACATACCTCTTCCACAGACCTCTTTGTCACCAATTTTCTAATAATGTTCTTTCCAAGTCCCTGACCATCCAGCCAAACCATCAGCAACAGCCCATGAATCAATGAACAAATGCACCTCTTGCCACTTCTTCCAAGCAAAATGAACAACGAGGTGCCCTGCTTGAAGTTCTGCCCACTGGGACGATTTGTCCTCACCACTGTCATTCAGGGATGTCACAGAAAAGGGGCGCAGTGCTGCATCTGTCCACTTTCAGGTGGTACCTGCATATCATGCAGAACCATCTGTAAACCAGGCCCAAGTTTTCTCTTCCTCAACCTACTGATTGAGGGACTCCCCAAGAGGCCAAAGCTATGGGCTGGGAAAGGGAAGGTAACATGGCAGGGGTGGTGAGCATTTGGACTACTTCCTCATGTAACTTACTTGTGCCTTCAGGTCCCACTCAAGCCTTATCTCATATATATCACTTCCTCTTTATTAGGGACTGATGCTGTGCATGCCCAACTTTATGATTTGGTGGGTCAGACAATGCCCAGCTCATGATAGACAACTCAGGTCTCATGGTAACTTGATGGCCCATGGTTAAGCGTTCAGTCTCTACTAAGGCCCAGTAGCAGGCCAAAAGCTGTTTCTCAAAAGGAGAGCAGTTATCTGCAGAGGATGGCAGGGCTGTGCTCCAGAATTCTAAGGGTCTGCATTATGATTCTCCTATAGGAACCTGCCAAAGTCTCCAGATGACATCTCTATTGGCCACTGAAACTTCCAGCACCATTGGATCTGCTGGATCATATGGCCCAAGTGGTAATGCAGCTTGCACAGCAGCCTTGACCTGTCTCAGGGCCTCCTTCTGTTCTGGTCCCTAATCAAAACTAGCAGCTTTTCTGGTCACTCGGTAAATGGGCCAGAGTAGCATACCCAAATGAGGAATGTGTTGTCTCCAAAATCCGAAGAGACCAACTAAGCGCTGTGCCTCTTTTTTGGTTGTAGGAGAGGTGTGATACAACAGCTCATCCTTCACTTTAGAAAGGATATCTTAACATGCCCCACACCACTGGACACCTAGAAATTTCACTGAGGTAGAAGGCCCCTGTATTTTTGTTGGATTTTTCTCCCATCCTCTCTCACACAAATGCCTTACTAATAAGACTAGAGTCATTACTATTTCCTGCTCACTACATCCAATCAGCATGATATTATCAATATAATGGACCAGTGTGATGTCTTGTGGGAGAGAGAGATGATCCAGGTCCCTGCAGACAATATTATGACATAGGGCTGGAGAGTCGATATACCCCTGAGGCAGGACAGTGAAGGTATACTGCTGGCCTTGCCAGCTGAAAGCAAACTGTTTGTGGTGGTCCTTACTGATGGCAATTGAGAAAAAAGCATTTGCCAGATCAATAGCTGCATACCAGGTACCAGGGGATGTGTTGATTTGCTTAAGCAATGACATCACATCTCAGACAGCAACTGCGATTGGAGTCACCACCTTGTTAAGTTCACGATAATCTACTGTCATCCTCCAAGATCCATCTGTTTTCTGCACAGACCAAACTGAGAGTTGAATGGGGATGTCGTGGGAATCACCACCCCTTCATCCTTCAGATCATTGATGGGGGCACTAATCTCTGCAATCCCCCCAGGAATCCAGTATTGCTTTAGATTTACTATTTTCTGAGGCAGAGGCAGTTCTAAAGGCTTCTACTTGGCCTTTCTTACCATTGTAGCTCTCACTCCACAAGTCAGGGATCCAATGTGGGGATTCTGCCATTTACTGAGTATGCCTATTCCAATTATGCATTCTAGAACTGGGGAAATAAACCACAGAATGGGTCTGGGGACTCATTGGACCCACTGTGAGGCAGATCTGAGCTAAAACTTCATCAGTCACCTGTCCTCCATAAGCCCCTACGCTGACTGGTGGACCACAGTGACGTTTTGGGTCTCCTGGAATTAATGCCACTTCTGAGCCACTGTCTAATAATCCCCAAAATGTCTGATCATTTCCTTTTCCCCAATGCACAGTTACTCTGGTAAAAGGCCACAGGTCTCCTTGGGGAAAGGTGGGAGGAAGAGTAACAGTATAAATTTTTGGCTGTGAAACAGGATCCTTCCCCAAGGGGATCTGGCCTTCTAATTGAAGGGGCTCTGGGTCTGTAAACTGTCTCAAGTCTGGGAATTGATTAAGGGGCTGTGATTCTCTGTGTCTATAATTCGAGTTAGAGTTTTGTTCACTCGACCTAGAACTCTTTTGCTTATACAGATCCAGAAGAAATTTAGTAGACTGACCATCTATTTCATTTCTACGTACCCCATGATCTATTAGCCAACGCCATAACTCTATGCCACTCAGACTATTTTGATTGCTGCTTTGAATCTGCCTTTCATTGCAGTAGCCACACTCACCTTGTCTTTGGTGATTAACTGCTGATACTTGACTTTTACTGGCCCAAGATTCCATCATCCCTGTAATGTTTAAGGATTCTAATTCCATTACAGCCCTCCCTACAGTAATATCTGGACTAAAGAGAAGAGCAACCACAGAGTTCTTCAGAGAAGATGGAGTTAGTCTTACAAACTTATTCCTCACAGTCCTGGTTAAAGGTGTGTCCTCGACATTCCTGGGGTTAGTAGGCAGGTCTTAATCGATAAATCCATTCTAGCATTCCAATCTCTAAGCTTTTGAATTCCCTCTTCTACTGTATACCAGGGCAAATTAGGCATCTCAACCTCAGACATGCTAGGCCATCTTTTGGTCTATGTTTCAGTCAGCCATCCGAACAAACTGTTAGAGCCCTTTCTAACACCTCGAACTACAGTGTTGAATCCAGAATTTGTTGAGTGGGCCCATATCAATAAATTCAGCCTGATCCAACTGTATATTCTTTTCACCATTATCCCATACCCTTAGTATCTATTCCCATACGTATTCCCCTGATTTCTACCTATATAAGTTGGAAAACTCATGCAGTCATTCAGAGTATAGCGTACTTCCTCATGGATCACACTTTGTATTTCACCTTTGAGGGCTTGTGATTTTAGTCTAGTAATAGGTCTAGAAGAGAAAAACAGTGGTGGGGGTGGGTAAGGAGAAGGATTAGAAATGCCCTGCAAGCTACTGACCTCAGGGCATTCCTTTGCATTTTCTTCTGGTAAAACAGGATTAATTAAACAGGGGTTGGAAGGCAGATTCCTCAGGACAGGGTGAAGGTTGGGCAGTGCATGCTG
The DNA here is from genome assembly GCA_029593785.1 of Cabassous unicinctus. NCBI lineage: Eukaryota > Metazoa > Chordata > Mammalia > Cingulata > Chlamyphoridae > Cabassous > Cabassous unicinctus. Next base: position 3,339 of record JAQZBX010105793.1, read on the forward strand.
GAGTTTGGCTGGTACCTGCCTCAGGGCTGGAAGGAGGTCTGGACTTTCTGGGTCAGGCTGGAGGCTGGGTGATACAAGGTTGACAAAGTGTGGTCTCCACAGGTCAGGCCATCACAGGTTTATCTGGTAAAGACTCAGCAGAATTTAGGGTTCCAATATTCCTACCAAAACTATCATCTTCCCATATGTCTCCATCCCAATCCTCCGGATTCCATTCCTTTTCAATCAATGCCTTCAATTTAACCGCAGATATCCTGAGGGGTTGAGATTTTAGTTTCCTTTGTAACTCTACTACTGGTACAATGAAGGTTTGAGTCCTGTTTTCAGATACCTCAAGCCTGTGGCTGCAGGAAATAAGATTTTCTTTTGGAGCACACATAGAAATTTCACATCATTCATGCAGCATTTAAATTGCAAATTTGAAGCCTTTAGCTCATCTCTTTCCTTTGTAACTGTATCCAGAGTATCTAGCAGGAGCCAGCCAACATCATTATACCTTTTAACTGCAGGAAACTCTGTTAGGTGCTGAAAACACTCTCACTCAGATCCTTGCTTCTTATAAGCGTGGAAGTAGGGGAATCCAGCGATGCTATTTTGCGTATCTCCCTTGACAACTCACACCATGGATTGTTAGCGGCCTCTTCATTATTGAAAAGGGAGTCATTAGTACCCTTGAGTCCAATTAGAGTAAAGAGCTGATTGCAAAACTCCCAGAATGACTGCAGACACCCCATGTTTATGATTCTGTTCCTCAAGAACCACTCCTGGTACCAAGCTGTATTAATCAGGGTTCTCTAGGGAAACAGAATCAACAGGAGATATCTGTAAATAGTATGAGATTTTATAAGATTCTTTCACGTGACCATGGAGATACATAAGTCCAGATTCCGCAGGCAGGCTGAAAACAGGGGCTCTGATGAAAGTCCAGTGAAGGTCCTTGATGAGTTTCCTTCCAGGAGACATTTGCTATCCAAAGAGGAGCTGGAAAATTCTCTCTGAATGCTGAAATCACTTCCCCTTTTAAGGCATTCAACTGATTGGATAAATCAGCATTCATTGCTGAAGGCAATCTCCCTGGTTGATCTTAGATGTAATCAGCCATCTATGCAGTAAACTCACTGATGACTAAAGCCCATAAATGCCCTTGTATTACAGCTAGCCCAGTGCTTGCTTGAGCAAACAACTGGGCACAATTACTTGGCCAAGTTGACACATTAGCCTAACCATCACAGCCCACCATCTACTTTTTCTCAGAAAATTACTTGTGCAAACTAAGGGTTTACCAAGAAAAGAGAAAGTCATGAGATCCAGAAAACAATGTAGCAGGAAAGAAAATTCACAATGCATCCCACAAAACTTCAGTTACTGCTCTGAACAGGCCTAACAAGCAAAAGTACAGACTGAAGAAGATAGAGGACTCTCCATAAAGAATGTCTTGAAGGACAAAATACAGAATGGAGAGATGACTTAAAATGTTTGAGTATACTAAAAAGAAATTTTACATTTTCACTGGAAAAGTTGACAAAATTTGGTGATAAATATACAAGGAAGGAAAGCAAAAGGAAAAAGTAGATAATTAACTCTAGGAAAAACAAAAAGTTGTACAAGAAAAGAAGTATAATCAGAGAATATAATATAGTTTGGCTATACACAATATGTACAGAATCACAATATAAACTCTAAAAAAAAATGACAATCCAAAATTGTCACGAATCTGTATTAGAAAACTCAAAGAAGAAAAGTGGGGGAGGAAGGGAAGGAATGTTGGGAGGTTGGTGAGTGGGTTAGAAATCCTCATCTTTCATGGTAGGAAGTTAATGGGTAATTTCTAAAATTGAATTGAATTTCTAAAACTTATAAAGTTGATTCCTCTGAGGACTTTTTTATTGTAAGTCTGCAGTATAACTAACAAAATATACTTATATATGGCTTTTCTAAAAATAAATATTTTAAAAAATTAATCATCTTCTATCTCAGAAGAACTGGTCAGCCAATACATTACATGGAAGTTCAAAAGATGTGACTGATACTGTCTATAAGCCATATGGAAAACACTCTTCCAAATTTACTTCCTTATAATAAATATCCGTTTAAGAATGTAAAAGAATGAGATTCATATTAAAATTGTATAAAAAAAACTCTGTTTGGAATCTTAGAATGGAGAAAAGTTTCATGGAATGAGATAAAGTGATTAAGAGAATGAGTTCCAGAGTCAGAACTGAATTTAGATTCCTGCTCTGCCACTTAAAAACAATGTGACCAAGGCCAAGTTACTTAGCCCCAGTGCTTCAGTTTCTTCATCTGCAAATTGGGGAGAATAACAGTACCTATCATATAATGCTGTTGTGATGATCAAATGACAATTCATGTAAAAAGCCTACCACAATGTCTAACATATAGTAAGTGTTCAATAAATGTCAGTTATTTTTATTAGTACTATGCTATGGCATGCCATCCAAATTGATGGTGATTTGCCATGTTTGCCAGTATATACAAACCATTTCTGACCCCTCAAAAATTTATCTAAAAATTATTCACCATCCCAAACCCCATTTTACAAATGAGAATCTATCAGATAAGAAAATCCTCTTACCTCCAATACAATATGAAAACAAGTATGATCTCACTGATTTGAAGTAATTAGAATAAGCAAACTCATAGAGTCAGAATCCAGAATATACAGGGGACGGGGTGGGGATAAGGAATAAGAAGTTAAGGTTTAAAATGTAAAGGATTCCTATTTTGAAAGATGGAAATGTTTTGGGAATGGATGGTGGTGATGGTAGCACAACATTGTGAACGCAATTAACAGCACTGAAATATATATATGACTATGACTAAAAGAGGAAATGTTAGATTGTATATATGGTAAGAGATTAAACTTTTTTTAAAAGTCCATGGAACTATACTACACAAACAGTGAACCCTAAGTTAAACCATGGACTTTGATTAATAGTAAAAATATGAAAATGTGCTGTCATCAGTTGTAACAAATGTTCCACACAAATGCAAGGTATTGGTGGTGGGGTGGTATATGGGAATCCTGTATCTTATGCATGATTGTTCTCTAAACCCACAGGTTCTCTAATAAAGAAAAAAAATTTTTTCAAAAGTCTCAGATGAATCAAAGGTTTACATATAATTAAAATACTGGTAGAAGAATAGAGTATTCATAGTATGTTATCAATTCCCTCACTCATTCTTGGTATGTTTCCTTTTTTCCTAAATAAAAAGTTTAAAGAAATTATCTATGAAGTCATTTCTCAAAAATTGAGTCAGTCCTTTTTTCCTAAATAAAAAGTTTAAAGAAATTATCTATGAAGTCATTTCTCAAAAATTGAGTCAGTCCTCCAAAACCTATGCTTCTTCCAGATAAAGATAATATGGTAAACCCTCTTCTCCAATCAAATTTAATTTGAACATGCCTTTTGACCTTGGCAAAAATCTTAAAATCAGAGCTAGGAAGAAATTTAAGGGGGAAGGTCATATAATTACTTATTCATCTAGATATTTTGTTTTATCTCCCTACTATCTGTTCTGATGTTTGGTCATTTTTAATATCTATTATATTCCTACTCTTGATTCTGTGAAGTTTTAAAAATAGATCAATAATGTATATTTGTAATTCATGAAAAGTCATTACCTTGGATTTGGTATTTCTCCAAGAATCTCATCTAATTTGTCAACAAAATTAATAAAATTAGACAATCCCTTTACATGTGTCCTTAAAGGATCAGATGGCGATGGTGCATATCCTTTCCCTCCAAGCTCTATTGTGCGAATGAATGATGTGGCCACCTAGGAATTAAAATGATGACTTAGTTATGTTGAATGGTTAAGTAAGTAAAACTACAATTTACTTTATGAAGTTAGATACATCTATATATATTCAGGGTATATAGTTAAAGTGAAGCAATTGTTTAATTGTTATAAATAGAAAGTCAAGCACTTTTTATGACTCATGTCACAATTTGATTCAGAAGCAAATAACCAAAGTAACAGGTGCCATGCGGAATTCATCCAGTAAGATTGGTGGCAGTGAACCCAGCTGCAGGTAGAGTCTAAGGTGCTGAGTTAATTAATGCATAAGAATATATTCAAAAGAATATTTAATTGACTATAAAGAATTATTTTTATGAATATATTCCAATATAGATTGACTATTGGCTATTGGAACTGTTACATGGATTTTCATTTTCAACTGATCTGTTGTGTTAAATAAGTGAATTGGCTGGGCAATTAATTCAAACTTTCCAAATCTTTGCTTCTTCATTTGTAAAAAAAATTTAGACTAAATAACCCCTAAGTCTCATCTAACTGTCACATGCTAAGATTATTTGATCATGTGTAGTTCAAATGGCCTTGTCTTTACAATTACAAAAATACATATGTGAAGGCTATATAACAAAGATGAAACATTCTAAAGCAGTATTTTCCAAAGCATACTCTAAGAAAGACAAATTCTATGAAATATTAAAAATTTGAGGGAAAGTTCTAAGGTCAAATAACTTAAAAAACAATGAATTAAATACAACATTAACATAAACAGATTTCTTTATGGCAGGACTTCTCAGAGCTTTTGATAAACGAATACCCATTATGAATATCCAAAAGGGGTATATAGTATTTCCAAACTGTTTGCCCTTGGAAACATTTATTCAAGGGCATTTAACAAGGCTAGTACTCTACAGAATACATTTAGGGAAGCACTGCTTTACAGAAATTCTCCCTTGCCAAATGTGATGGATATAATAGAAAATAAAAATGTCATGGTTTTCAAATACAGAGGTAGAATATAAATTGATTTAGAAGTTGTTTCATCAGCATTACAAGAACTCTACATTAAGGTACATGCATCCTCTGTTCAAAAAGAAGCTTAAAATAAACTTTCAAATGTAACATGTCCATACCAAAAAGATAGACATCTGTTTCTCTCGAGCAGCATGTTTCAAGTCTGTGAAGGCTTCTCTTCCAAGTCCTCTATCAGGGATATTGAGAATATGAGCCAAAGCCAGGTCATTCTTTGAATTCACTAGCAGGTTTAAATATGAATAGATAATTTTCTTTGCTAGTAACTCCACCTGTACAATTAAATATTAAGTTATTTTCTTCTAGGTTGAAGTTGTTCTAAATACATCAATAATCTCTTTTATATATGTAATAAATACATTATATGATCATTCTAAGCAACAATATCTCACTCTGCTTTTTGAGAACAGAGAATGACCACACAAACAGAAAGCTCAGGTTGGCAAATCAACATATCTTTGATCACGAAACCAACTTACTGCCAATAGAAACTATGAGTAAATAACAAATCCTATCATAACTGTTGGAAAAATGGCTCTTAGAAAATGATATAAAAGATAAACTCCAAAGTTTGCATTGTGATGAGGCCTTAATTCATTCTCCCATATACATGTGCCACTAAATAATAGCTAATAATAAAGCTCTTTGAAGCTTAGGACATGGGTTTACTGGCTATATTTTGGTCCAACACCTACATCCCTTATAGGGCCAGATCTAAGGCCTGAACTTAAACGGTTAAATTTTTTGAGAATTACTAGATACTTACTTTGATAAAACCAAATAACCAAAAAAGAATTAAAATGAAGAGATCCAACCAAATGTTAACAAATAACAGCAACATAACCAAGTAGCTGATGTTGGCATTATCTGGTCTAAAACAAGTACAGGCTTTTAAAATGCAAGATGAATAATTTTAGGGATAAACCTGATGTGGACATTGTACTTGTCATTCACAATCAAATGATAAGCCAGGGCATTTAATAATCTTTCTCTTAAAATTAGCTATTTACAGCTACTCAAAGCCTTGCAGCATCCAGTACTAGGAGAGAAGTGATCATGTGAACCCCTGCAGATAAGAACTATAATATATCAGACAAACTTAAAAAAAAAAAAAAAAAACAACCATCATGTAAAGACACTGGAAATCATCTAAAAGGCAGATAGAAGTAGACTGAAAGTTTAATTTTTTTAAAAAATTGCAATAAAATGTATAAGAATTGAGAGTTTGTGGTCATTTAAGCCACGCAGCGTCAAGTAATGGGAGAAAAGTAAGTGATCATGTGACTCCTGCAGAAAACAAATATAAAATATTAGATAACATTTTTATAAAAAAATATTTAAAGACATTGGCAAGCACACAAAAGGCAGACAGAAACCAGAGGAAGTTTAATTTTAAAAGATCTGCAACAAGAAGGGTATGAATTTGTGTGTTGTGGTTTACTGGCTCAAAGGCACTGCCCAAGTCCCACAGCTATGGCTGTAGAAAACAGAGGTGTCTAAAGGTACCAGAGTCTAGAGTTTAGGACTGAGCCTGGAAATTTAAAAGGGGAATCCTTGCAAAAATCCAGAGCATAAATAACCCAAACCCCTGGCAGATAGCTAAATAACATACACATGGGGGAGACTCCAGGGTCCATCAAAAACACAGGCTGAACTCAGAAAGATGGAGCCACAAGGAAGGAACCAGAGCTATGAGTTTAAATGTTTGCCTAACTGAATGCATTCCACAACTGTGTGCAGCTCAAGTGGCAGAAAACTGAAGCTGGACAAGCTTGAAGTATCATAGTACAGAGCCTGAAGCTGGCAGAGCAGCTGGAAAATTAAATAAAATTCCTAGAAGCAAGGAAACCATGGAGGAAATGAGCTCCATCTCTGCCCAAAATTTGGCAGGCAAAGGGGAGACCTACAAAAACCAAGATTAAAAAAATGTAGCAATGGGAAGCTGATATCAGTGGCTGTATACCACCAGGGAGACAAAGCATGCAGTTTGAATCCAGACAAGTAAACTGTTTACTAGGACAAAAACTCCAATATTTCTCAGAAGACTATAACAGAATCCAGAATCACTACAAAATATTACCTACAATGTCAAGTTTTCAACCAAAAATTACTAGCAGACAAAGGAACAGGAAAAGGTGACCCTTACTCAGGATAAAAAGCAGTCAATAGAAATTCTCATCAAGTGAATCCAGATATTGGAAATAGCAGACAAAATATCAAGATAGCTATTATAAATATGTACAAAGAATTAAGAGAAAATATGTTAAATTAACTAAAGAAAATGCATTATCAATGAATCAACAGACTAGAACAGGGGTTCTTAACTGTTTTTTCCCCCACAAACTCCTTTGCCAATCAGGTGAAATGAATGCTTCTGTAATTTATTTATTGCATACATTCATAAGTGAAGGAAATGTTAGATTTCAGTTAGAGGTCAGAGAAAATAAAGATAATAAGTTGATTTTTTTTCAATTCAAGCTCACGGGCCCCCTGGAATCTTTCCACAGACCCCTTCCATGGACCCCTGGTGAGCAGATGTGGCCCAAGCAGTTGGGCGCCCACCTCCCACTGGGAGGTACTGGGTTCAGTTCCTGGTGCCTCCTAAAGGAGACAAGTGGACACAACAAGCAGACAATGAGTGGACACAACAAGCAGACAATGAGTG
>JAQZBX010105794.1:0-10814 GCA_029593785.1 Cabassous unicinctus
GGGGTGGGAGAAACACACAGCAATGGCCAGGCTCCTCTCCTGCTGAACTTTCCAACAGCTGGAATAAGGCAGGGTGTGTGTGTGTGTATATGTATTTGTGTGTGTGTGTGTCTTCAGTGAGTGCAGAAGAAATTTATGTGTGCCATATTTTAGCAAATCCTGGTTGAAGTCAGAGCAGGGGTCCAGGTGTTCCCTAACTCTGAAGCCAAGGAGAACCTATTTATGGATTCAGCAGACCATTTCTTTCTGAAATCTGCATTGCAAATGCAATGAGAAAAGATCAGTACTCAAATCAAGCAGCATGGTATGATGTTTACTGGTTTTGCTGGCCATAAAAAAGGGCGTTCCCCAGTTCCCCATCAGCTCGGAGAAATCCTTCCCCACCCTCTCCTGACCAACCTCACTCCCTCCCTCTCAACAAGTGAATTTTAAATACTACTCTGAAGTTGTTGGCTGGTGACCTGGAAAATTCCTTTTGTTCTGTTATGCTGTTAATGGCCCACCAGTTTAAACCTCCTACCCCCAGAAACCTTTCTGTCAACTAGACTGGGGAAGGAAGGAGAAGTGATTAAAAACAAAAAAAATCTTCCCAAAGCTCTTTTAAGGGCTTTGGAAAGATTTGAAGGTGGCCAGGCCCTGGATGAATGGAAGACAAGAATTTCATCAGTCTTGATCTGTCTGTACAGCGGCTAGCAAAAGGACATATGTAAGTAGCATCTTATTGAATGGCTTTAGATGAGAGTGATCATTTTCAAATGAAGTAATTTCTAAACCATGTAGGATTGTGGTGAACACAGAGGTCTTCTGGAAGACCTCTAATTCTGGAGGCCAAGATTTGGATTTATTTCTGAGATGTGTGGGCTGGTAAGTGTGTAATTGTTAAGGAGCTGCTTAGCTCAGTAGCTTCTTTTTCTTATCTGTAAGGTACAGTTAATAACTGCCCTGGAGCTTGTTATTGTTCATTAAAAGCTAATGATTACCATTTAGTGCATACTTGCAATGTGCCAGATATGGTGCTAAGCCCCATTCCTGTATTATCTCATTTAACTTTCACCAAACCTTAAGAGCCAGGTACCATTATTATTCCCATTTTAGAGATGAAGAGACTTAGCGTGATAGAGCTGGGAATCCCACTTGGGCTCCCTCTTGTCTTAGCTCATGCTCTCAACCACTATATTGTACTGTTTATAAACTATAAATATCTAAGAAGACATAAAAAAGTGGAAGCCTAGATGGCCAAATAATTCATCGCTAGAGCATGACCTTTCTCCTGCCAGCCACTCAGGTCATGACTTTGCTGAGTTATGTCCTAACTTGAATCTACTCTTCTGCACCTAATGTTTTAAGCAGAACCATACCTTTAGCCTTTTGGATTTCTGGAATAAGGTGGTTTGTCTCCAGGTCTTGGTCTGTCAGATTCCAATTCTCAGTTTTCAGAACAACAGCAAATAAGACACAAAGGAAAGGCAGACCATTTGAACACCAATGCCACTTCCATCATCCACCACCACCTCTTTGAGAATTTTTCCCTCTCAAATGAGATTTGTCAGCTTTTACAGCAATCAGAGCTGGCAGCTCTTGAATCTGTCTTCTCTAACTCAGAAGTTTTGGGGGCAGTGCCTGACTGGAGCTGACTAGGTAAGAGAGGGCTCTGTGGAATGGCAGGCTGAGGAGAAAGCAACTGTAAAAGAGCTAAGGGACCATTGGCACTGACTGGAAGAATCTGAAAAATTGGCATTACCAGGTGTCTGGATAGAATTTTTATTACTTGTAAATGGAAGTGTCTTTATTTTTATATTTTTATTTATTTATGTATTTTTAGTATCTCTTTTTTAAATTAATACATGATTGTTGTCAACAATTCAAATAATATGGAAATTAATACAGAAAAAGTGAAAGTATACCATTAATACAAGTATACCCTCCCCTCCATGCATCTGCCCATTCACTGATATTAACAGTTTGGCTCAGATGGATGTGTGTTTCTCTGTGAGTTTTGTGTACGTGCGTGTGCTTGATTGTGTGTGTGTATGTGTGGTGTTTACATAAATATCAGTGAGAGGATCCTTTTCTGTGTCTTGTATGTCATAGGCATCTTTCTGGTCTATCCATGCAGCTCTTTTCCCCTTTTGAATAGCAGCATAGAATTCCATGGTAATAATGGATCATCTTCCTTTTTTTCTAGTCTCTCCTTTAACATCTGTTACTTCCCTAGGGAACTTGTCCCAGCCAACACTTACCCATGCCCTCCTTTGGGTCCTGCCTTAGGGAACTGCACAAATGGGAAGGTGGTCAAAAGGTGAAAAGGGCAGTGGAGGGCCCCATATGGGAGTGTGTGGAAGGAGGTGGGTGAGGGTATTCTATCTTGGCCGTTACTGGGGTACACAGGAAGTTCTCCTCTCCTCCTCTCACCTTGCCAAATGGTTCTTCTGTCTGGCTAAGGCAAAACTTAATGTTTTATGGGAACAACCAAGAGGATCAACATGGAAACACATAAAAGCCTGTTTTCTTACAGTTATACTTTATCATTTGGGACCTACAGTCTAGGCACACACACCAGAGGTCATTCATCCAGGCCAATCCCCTGCCTTCATCCAAGATGCATGAGCAGCCCTATGCTCTTCTTTCAGTAGCTACTCTGATTAACAACCCCATTAGGTAGAAATCTGTTCCTCATCACTTTCAACTTAGAGGAATAAACACAAGGCTTTTACCTAAGTCGCTGTCACTTAATTATGTATATTTCATCAAATTTCATTGCCTCTCTGTACCTGTTTCCTCATCTATCTTATTTGGTAGGTTTTTGTTGTTTTTTTTTTTCAACCTAAATTAGGTAAAATATATACACAGCATACCTAGGGTATTATATGATAGATGCTAAACACTCAATGAATGTGAATGAATATACCCCGAATCCAAATAGCTCTCACTACACTTTGAAACCAGGCCCTAGCTGCACACTAGACTCACTTGGGGAACTTTTTAAAAATGCCAGTGCCCAGGCCCCATTTTCAGAGATTCTGATCCCTTGGTCTGATGGAGGGCCAGGGTTTGGTGTGGTATTTTTTGTTTCTGTTTTTTTTTGTTTTTAATCTCCCTGGGGAGTTCGAGTTTGTACCCAGGGTTTAGAACTACTGATTCTATACTTACCTGGCAGGGGAGATGCCATGACCACGAAGGTGGTTTTCCCAGGGCAAGACTTATCCATTGCACTCCGGATGTGCTGACCCCTGCAATTTCCCCAAATGCAGGGAAACTCGACTGCATAATTTGTGGGAGTGGGGTACTGCGTTCAAGCTCCCCCCTAAAAAAAACAAAAAAAAAACCCAAAAAAAACCTACTGATTCTATTTCAGTTTTTCCATTTTCCAGATGAGCAAATCATGAGGCCTAGAGAGGGGGAGGGACTTTCCCTGGTCATACAGCCAGACCAGAAGGACCCAGGTCTCTCTTATCCTGCACATCAACCTCCAAGGCTTGTCCTTGGGAGGTAAACCTGGCCCGGGGGATGTCCAGTCAGGCGTCTTTGGGATGAGCAGAGGTGCTGCCCTTGCTTCCTGTCTCTTTCCTGATGCTGTTGCTTGGCCCCTCGCCCAGCTGACCCCAGGACCGGTGCCTTTCCCATAGCGTCTCAGGCTAGGTGGTTACCTCCTCAGAGAGGTCTCTCTATTGGAAGCGTCTGTTCCAGAATACGACCCTCTTATCACAGCACTTAGCATGTGATATGATCTTGTTCGTTCGATCATTCACTCATTTATGAGAAGCTAAGCCTCCTGGGGTCAGGGACCGTGTTTGTCTTGTTCTTGAGGTACCGGAGCCTAGCACGGTGACCAGCACTTCGTACAAACATACTCATTAAATGACTGAATGAACGAAATCCCGGGAGGGCAGTTCAGTATTTATTTTTTCTGGCCCTAGCCATCTGATTCTCATTACTCTTACAGCTCGGGAAGCCTCTCTCCACTTTGGCGTTTTATAAACCTCGTGTGTGCACGTCGACATTTTAACCATAAATCCACAGAGTTTGGGAGCTGGAAAATTCGAAGAGAGAGGATTGGGGGAAGGGGCTAAAAACTACCCGGAGGTCCGAAGCCCGGGCGATGCTGCCCTGGGGCTGGGTGGAGGAAGGGGAACCGTCGCACGGGCGCCCCACCGCCCCCTGCCCGCCGCCTTGGCGGGGGACGGCCCTGGCCTGCGACATCCCTCGGGCGGGTGCACCTCAGCCGGCTCCTCCCGGCCCCCCGGGGACGCCGCGGGGGAGGGACGCGATCCGGGTCGTGGCCCGGGGCGGCTCGGGCAGCAACCCCCGCATTCCGGCCGGGCGCGCCCCCGGAGGTGGCGCCTTGGGTAGGCTCTATTATTATTTTTTTTGGAACCGCGGGGCAGCGGTGGGGGGAGGGGGGCCTGTGTGTGTCCCTTTAAGACCAGAGCGCTGCCCCCGCCTCGCAGGCGCCCGGAGCCTCACAAAAGAACAGGATGTTGTTGATTTGTCACCAAACCACAGAGAGGAAATGATTGTAAATTTCCTTTAAACATCCCCACCGCGCTCCGGCCGCCCCCGCTTCCGCCTCCGCCGCCCCCGCCCGGCCGGGCGCAGCGGGGCCTCGGCGCTCCCGCGGGGCGCCCGCTCCCCGGCCTCCCCCGGCCTCCCCCGCCAGGCCACAAGCCCGGGCCGGCTCCAGGGCGCCAGCGGGAGGAGCCCCCGGCCCCCGCCGCGCCCCCTGCTCGCGTTCCAGTTGCTTTCTTTTGATTATGTTTTCAACAGCTGCAGCAGAGAAAGGTCTTCGGCTCTTGCGGGCCGCGTCGCCGCCCTATCCTTCTCGGCTTTTCCCTCCTTTAATGAAGGCGAAACGCGCGCGAGATGCTCGGCGGTATGGCCAAGAAGCGTCTTAGGGTGTGCCATCCCGGCTTAGCCTCAAACCTCCCTCCAGAGGCAGTAGGCGTTAGCTCCAGTGTCTAGTGGGTGGGAGGACCTGGAGGCCCCCTGAGGTTACCTGAGTAGTCATCAGGCCCTGGAACCCCCTGGGGGTGATCCTATAACCTCCAACCCAGATCACCCCAGAGCATATGTTGGTAACCAGTGAGCCAAACTGCGGCCGGAACATTCTAGAAATCAGTTAACACAGGTAGTTGAAAGTCCTAAACAAATACTTCAGACTAAGTTATTATATGGGGAGCATCCTGCACCACTTTCAGACGGATATCCCCCCTCTGGGGGGCTTCTGGGGTCTCATTTCCACCTGCACCTTTCTGCACCCTTATCCTGAGATATCCAGCCTCCTCTTCCACCCCTCCGCCCCTCCACCCCTCTTGCTTTATAAGATTTCTGGAAGCCTTTCTTGGAGTTAATGCGTGCTCCCAACCTGTGGCCCATGGGGGAATGGTGGGCTCTGGTCTGTGGTCTAGGGAACAGCTGCTTTTGCTGTACAGAGTGTTCTTTTGGAGCAATTATTGCTTATGATTCTGGCATTGGCTGCACTGGGCTTCTTGGCTTGAGTATTAAAAGCAGCAGCTTGTGTCCCCGGCACTGTGCTGAGCCTCATTCTCTCATTTAATCCTTATGATAGCTTTGCAAGGCAGGCATTGTTTTCCCCTTTATAGAGTTGCAGAAACTGAGGCCCAGAGAGATTGAGGAGTTGGACCGTTTACACAGAGTGTAAGGTGAAGCCACAGGACTCTGATAATGGTGGTGTCTCTTGTATATTCAATCTGATTATTCTGTTGGGGGACAGGTAGTGAACGGACCCTGGGCTATTTTGTTAGGTCTTTTGTGACCTCAACTTTCAGGGTGCTCTGGGCCAGACCAACTTTCTGGGAATAGAGAACTTGGGTGGCTGACTCTCTTAGGCTGGCCCTTCGCAGGCCTTATGTGGTCTCCATATATCACCTGAGGGCTTGGAGAAAGAGGCGACCTCATGTGAAATCTGAGCTCTTTCCACTCTACTTGACTCGGAAAATGGGGTCCTGTAAAAAATTATCTGGTGCTGGATTCCTAAGGCTGAATAGCCCCCTTCATTGGTGAGACCCTTGATTCCTAGCTCCAGCAGGCAACTGTGAGAACTGGGGAGGAGAATGGGGGTGTGTGGGGGGGTGGTTGTGTTAATGCTCTTGTGTGCCTGCTGTGCACCAGGTGTGTGCCAGGTGCCGTACATGTGTTTTCTCATCTGATCCTCAGAGATCCTAGGAGATGAAAAAGTTGGTACCCAGAGAGGTTGTGTAGCTAGGAATGGTGGAGCTGGGGTTTGCATCTTTCACTATAGGGTCTCCTGCGTCGGTGCAAGAGGAAGTCATCCAGGTGGGCCAGAAACCCTGCTGCAGTGCTTGCCTTCAGTCAGCACTGAAAGCCAAGAGGATGCTCTTGATGCCAGTGGATTTTAAGACAGAAATTCAGTCGCCTTTGGTTCCTTTATGCTGCAGCTGTCAGCAGTTCCTCAATGCTGAGTGCAATTGTTGATGGATTTCCAGAGCAGGCTCCACCTGTTCTTTTTGCTTTTATAGAATAATACTAGTCACTGGGGCACCTGGGTCCCAAGCACTCAGGAGGGAGAGCCGTTTGAGTCATTGTATCCATTCCCTGGATGAGGTCCACCAGATGCTAAGTCGTTGGTCTTGTGGCAGAGCAAAGATCCCAGGAGCCAGGGCCCTCGGCCTCCACCATGACTCGGTTCTGGGGTAGCAGGAACCAGAGGGTGGGCCATCTGATGCCTCCGGCCTCAGTTTCCTGGCCTGTGAAGAACTTTGGCCTACATGGACTCTGACAGTCCTTTCTAGCCATTTAAAAAGAAGGATAGCTTGTATTTGTTCATTCAACTAGTATTTATTAAACCTCTGCTATATGCCAGGCACTGTAACAAGTCAACAAAACAAAAGCTCTGCTTTGTTGGAATTTTACCTTTTTGGTGAAGGAGACAAAAATAAATAAATATATGGTGTTAAATACTGCTCAATATCATGGACAAAAATTAAGGGGATGCAGTGTGTATGTTTGGGAAGCGGGGGCTGCTATAAGAGTGGTAAGGAAAGGCTCACGATAAGATGGCATTTGAGAAGAAAGAGAAAGTGTGAACCAGGTAGCTTTCTGGAAGACACCATGCTTTAGGCAGTTGGAATGGTAGATAAGGGCCTTGAGATGTGAGTGTGTTACATAGCACACACTATTTGTCAGGCATGGTGCTAAGTGCTTTATATTCTTATATATTTAATCCTGTTATTATCACTGTATTTTATTTGAAGAAGCTGAGGCTCAGAGAGTTTGAGTGATTTGCCTAAGGCAACTCAGCTAGTAGGGAGTGGAGATGGAATTCAAATGCCAGTCTTAACCATCATTCTGCTTCCCACTCTGGGACTTTCCTTTTGGAGCTGGTAGCTAATTCTTGATTTCTTTTGATTTCTTGAGGATTAAGCATTAACAGTGGCCCAGGTGACTCCTGGCCCCTGAGTTGCATGGTTTAGGGGAAAGAGCTCTTGACCTGAAGTTCATTTTTGGTGAGAAGGGAAAGATGATATGTTTGATGCTGGAAAACCCCATGTTGTATTTGTGACAGAAGGAGAAAAATACCTTCAGGTTAGTGTAAATCTGATGCTTACATGGACTACAGGGTAGCCTGAATCCCTCTGCCCCCTTCTTCCTTTTAATTTCCCTGTGATAGGTCCAACACAGCATGCTGTATTATACAGCGATAATTAAAGCACTTGGATTAGTGAACTAAGATTTACAGGGCAAACAGGAGCCAGAGGAGAACACGACAGTCATCTCTTGTTTGCAGGCAGATATCCAAATTGCTACTTGCTTGCTTTTTCTTCCTGACACTGTCACCTATTCTGCTTAATTAGATCCTTTAGATCCTTTCTTTCCCATATCATTTCCAACTGCCCACTCAGCCTGCTGCTCAGCAGAGAGTTTGTGAAGCCACACACTGCACACACTGAACCCTCTCCCACAGCCCAGGGAAGATGTGAGGCAGAAACACAGCAAGTGCTGAGAGCAGGCAGGCACCTTTGCATCAGGCCTTCGAGCCAGCCTGTCCATCAGCATCATGGAGCCGGAAGGGAAGGGGCCGAACCCAGGGTCACTGTGAGGAAGTTCCGTCCATTTCCCAGCCCTCCTAACACAGTTTTCCACTGAGTGGCCTGTTTGTTGTGGTGAGTGGAGAAGAGACTGAATTCCCAAACAGCAGACCACCCCAAAAACACATTCCAAAGCCCAGTAGAAAGAATTATGTCCTGTCGCCAAATATTTATTATTTCACTATGTTCAAAGTATCATTCTAGAGTTTGGGGATGGGGGGTGGGGGTGAATGGTAGGGGGTACTCCGATGAATCAAATGTTGTCAAAATTTGCAATTTAGTAGAAGGGGCAGTCGAAAATAGCTGATGAGAATTTTTGGCTAAATTCTTTCATTCAGTGAATGTTTATTGAGTACCTGTTGTGTATCAGGCATTGTTCTAGGCCCTCAGGGTGGAGGCATGTGATAGCAGTGGTGGAAAACCAAAAGTACCTGTCCACGTGGATTTACATTCTACTTGGGGGTGGGGGTGGGGGGCACAACAGTAAATTCATTACTTAACTAAAAGGAAATAAGAACTATGAAGAAAAACTAAGTAGGGAAGGTGGCTAGAGAGGGCTGGGGCTTGTAATTTTAAAATGAAGTAAGTGAAGGCAGTACAGTGTAGTGGACACTCTGAGGGACCCAACTTTGAATCTGGGCTTTGCCACTTACGAGCTCTATGACCTTCAACAAGATACTGTAATCAACTGGTCTGAACCTTATTTTCTTTATCTGTAAATTGGGGCTAGTAATTGACACCCATAAGGGGGTTAAACAAGGGAAAAAAGACATATATTTACGTAAGGGCTCTGTCAAGGTTAGCTGTTATTAGTATTTAGAGCTTGTATTAGGGAGGTGGTTACTGAAAGAGGAGTGATTAATTATAGTTGGAAAGGAAGGGTTATTATCCATGTCACCTTTCCTTTTTACCAGTAATCACAATTGGACCATACACCAGGAAGGCAAGACTGCAGGTGAACTCTTTTGCAGCCATAATTAAGGTTGGGGTGGCTTTAGATCATGGTTTGGGATTAGAGGATTGTTGGCATTTTGCATTCTGTTTTAAAAATTATTCTCAAGATGCTTTGTGTTCACCAGGATAGTCTATGATGAGCCTGGTGGGGAGGCTGGGTTGCTGCTCACTTGACAAATGGGAAAACAGGCACAGGATGTGAGTGCCAGCCCAAGGTCACCTCCAGTCCCCAGAGGAGATCTCCTGCTGGCCCAGCAGGCTATGAGTCATCCTGGAGTCTTGCTCCCGGGGTGAAATCACAAAGGAAGGAAGGCTTGGATTTATTGCAGGCAGCCTGGGGAAGTTTCCTGTACTTGAGAAATCTCAGAAATAGTAATTCTTCCACCTGAGAGGCCTCACTCTTCCAAGGTCAGCCTCCTGTGTAGCCCCCAATTGGCCAGAAGATACGGGTCCTGGTTTGGGGTAAAGCAGACAATATTAGAAAGCCTTTGGCTGTGTGCAGGGGACAGGCAGTAAACAGAAGGGAAAGAAAGGAGAAGAGAAGAGGGAAAGAGTAGTGGTTGAGAGCTTGGGCTCGGGGCTCAGACCTGAGTTTGCTGATTCTGCCACGACGAGTTTGGGCTAGTCTCTTGAGCCTGTATCCTCCTTTGTAAAAGGGGATAATGACAGCACCCAACTTACAGGTTGTTGGGAGGGTGAGGTGAGTGCTTAGCACACTGCGTGGCATTTAGGCAACACCAATGGTGGCTATTTTCAGAGAGGACTTAGGCTGTGCTGGTGGGTAGAGGAGCCGGGGCGAAAGGGTCCCCATGTTACCCTGCAAACCTCGGATGCTGGGCCGTTCAGTGGAGGTCTTGCTGAAGCTCTTTCTGCCCGAGCATTTAGAATCAGTCACACGTCAGTGAGACCTTGGCTGCCCAGCGTTTATGCTGGGGCCAGCAGAGCAAGACCAGACCAGCACTGATGTCGTCCCGCCCTCGTTCATCCTCCCTGGCATCACGGCTCAGCAGGCGCAGAGGGCCTGGGAAGGGCCCTCCTCGGCTCCACCTCTCCTCCTCACCTTAACCTTTGCTTCTCTGGCTAAGACCCATTATGCCTCCTGTCTCTGTTGACTCCCTATAATGAAAATCATTGAGCATGTCTCCAGTGATAACTGTCTAGGAACCAGTCATCTGCCTCTGATCGGTAACGCACCCTGCCCGCTGGCTGCAAAGCATCCTGCTGGAGCCTGGTTACTGGTTCCTGAACCCCGCTTTGAGAACCCACGCGCTAGATGCACATTTCACGGGGAATAAGGTAGCTTTCAAGGGTGGCTCACATCACGTTGGACAGCCTCGTGGTTTGCTGAAAGGTGTCTAAGGGTTCTGGGACTAAGGTGCAAAAGCTCCGAGGAGCACCTCTCAGCATTTATTCAAGACGTTAGTTATTATGTTTTTTTGTTTTGTTTTGTTTTGTTTTGTTTAAAGATTTATCTATTTTTATTTGTTTATCCCCCCCTTGCTGCTTGTGCTGCTGTGTCCATTCACTGCGTGTCTTCTCCGTGTCTGCTTATCTTCCCCTTGTGTGAGGTCCTGCCGTATCAGCCCACGGCGCCGCGCGAGCCGGCCTGCCCTCACAAGGAGGCACTGGGAAGCGAACCAGGGGCCTCTCATATGGTAAACGGGTGCTCTATCCATTGCGCCACACCCGCTTCCTGCCATGAGGTTGCTGCATCAGCCCACCGCACCACTCAGGCCGGTGTGCCCTCACAAGGAGGCCTCGGGACGCGAACCCGGGCCTCCCATATGGTAAACG
>JAQZBX010105795.1:0-10811 GCA_029593785.1 Cabassous unicinctus
ACAGCAAAGTCTTACACAGAATACTAGAGACTCTCATATATCCAGCCTCCTTCCCCTTCCTTACCCCATTTTAAAACCTTTTTTATGTGGATGGTAGCATTGTTATAACTGTTATACATAGTGAAACATAGCTACTAAATATTGTCAATGGTTTACAGTATAGTTTACAATTTAGATGGTACAGTTTAATCATTTTGATATTTATGATGTCCTGTGTCCATTACTGTAAGGTAATGAAAATCTTTTCCCCTGACCACTAAATACCCCCTGTTTGATATTTTCTGTTCCTTCCTCCCCATCCCCCTGGGGCACATGACACTCCCCTGCCTTGACTCATTGAATGACAAGATTCATAGTTACATGCAACAAGAGATCTTGACACGCTGATTATCCTCCCCTCTTAGGATCCACCCTGGCTCCTTAGAGACCCCCACCTGTCTGTTTCTGGGTGAATCGGTCCTCCCAAAGATGGGGGACCATCTCCTTCCCACCCACCATGTGGGTCTCCACTCCCCAGCACAACACATTATGACAAGATTAACAATCATACACTACCCAGAAGACTACTCCAGATGCACCCCTCCTGAATGCCCACCCAACCTACACCCTAAACCAGTGACACTTCTCATATTGCCGTAAGAGCATTCCCACACCTGCACTTTCAACATCGTACCCACAAATCCGATGTTCACCTAGTCCTCCTCCCATCTGTCCCCCCAGTATCCTGGGAAATGTAACCCACACTTCCTAATCTATCCGCCTGTCAACTCTGCACCACCAAACCCAGTAATATCACTACCCACCTGCCCTATCCTTCAATATGCAACTATACTCTATAACTTTACAATGGATTATGTCCGTATGGGTGATGGCTCACAGCCTTCTCTTTCTGTCCCTTATTAACCTATCTTTCAGACAATGGTTATCAGAGACTGCTCAATTTCCTCAGTTCAAATCAGTGATGTCATATTCTGCTCATCCTTCAAGGTCTGGCTTGCTTCACTCAACATAAGGTCTTCAAGATTCATCCATGTTATTCCATGTGTTAGCACTTTATTCCTTCTTACAGCTGAGTAATATTCCATTGTATGGATGTACCACATTTTGTTTATCCATTCATCTGTTGATGGGCACCAGGGTTGATTCCAACTTTTGGGAATTGTGAACAATGCTGCTCTGAACATTGTTGTGCATATATCTGTTCATGTCTTTGCTTTCAGTTCTTCTGAGTATATACTCAGCAGTGGAATCACTGGATCATACAGAAGATCTATTGTTAGTTTTCTGAAGAACCCCCAAATTGTCCTCCACAGTGGCTGGATCATTCCACAACCCCACCAGCAGTGGATGAGGGTTCCTGTTCCCCCACAACCTCTCCAACACATATAGTGTGCTTTTTTTTAAAATAGCTGCCAGTCCGATGGGTATAAGATGGTATATCATTGTAGTTTTGATTTGCATTTCCCTAATAGCTAGAGATGTTGAGCATTTTTTCATGTGCTTTTTAACCTTTTCTATTTCTTCCTTGGAGAAGTGTTTTTTCAGGTCACTTGCCCATTTTTTAAATGGGTTGTTTGTCTTCTTATTTTTTAGGTGTAGGATTTCTTTATTTATGCAGGGTATTAGGCTCTTATCAGATATCTGGTTGCCAAATATTTTCTCCCATTGGGTAGGCTGCCTTTTTCTTTTCTTAATAAGTCCTTTAAGGTGCAGAAGTTTTTAATTTTGTGGAGATCCCATTTATCTATTTTTCTTCTTGCTGTTTGTGCTTTGGGTGTGAAGTTCATGAAACATTTCCTTTTGCAAGGTCCTCTAGATGCTTTCCTACATTATCTTCCAAGGTCTTTATAGTTTTGGCTCTCATATATTTAGATCTTACTCCATGTTGAGTTGATTTTTGCATAAGGTGTGTGATGGTATTCCTCTCTCAGTCTTTTGAATATGGATATCCAGTTCTCCAAGCACCACTTGTTAAAGAGGCCACTCTCTCCCAACTGAGTGGACTTGTTGGCCTCGTCAAATATCAGATTACTGTCTATTTGAGGATCTATGTCAGAACTCTCAATTCGGTTCCATTGGTCAGTATGTCTATCCTTGTGCCAATACCATACAGTTTTGAGCACTGTAGCTTTGTAGCATCTTTTAAAGCCAAGCAATGTGATAACTTAAAGTTCATTTTCTTTTTCAATATGTCTTTAGCAATTTGGGGCCTCTTACCTTCCTAAATATATTTTGTAAGTAGTTTTTCCAGTTCCTTAAAAAATACAGTGTTGATTTTTATTGGGATTGCATTAAACCTGTATATTAGTTTGGGTAGGATAGACATCTTGATGATGTTTAGTCTTCCAATCCATGAACAGGGAAAATTCTTCCATTTATTTAAGTCTTCTTTGATTTCCTTTAACAGTGTTGTGTAGTTTCCTGAATATAAGTCCTTGACATCTTTAGTTAAATTTATTCGTATGTATTTGATTCTTTTAGTTACTATTGTAAACGGTATTTTTTTTTCTTGATTTCTTCCTCAGATTGCTCATTATTGGTATACAGAAATGCTAGTGATTTTTGAGCATTGATTTTATAACCTGTGACATTACAGAACTCCTTTATACATTCTACAAACTTTGTTGTAGATTTCTCAGGGCTTTCTATGTATAGGATAATGTCATCTACAAAAAATGACATTTTTACTTCTTCTTTTCCAATTTGGATGCCTTTTAAATCTTTTTCTTGCCTCAGTGCTTGAGCAAGGACTTCTAAGACAATGTTAAATAAGAGTGGTGGTAGTGGGAATCCTTGTCTTGTTCCCAATCTCAGAGGGAAGGCTTTTAGGATTTTAACATTGAAGGTGATGTTAGCTTTGGGTTTTTCATATATACCCATTGTCATATTCTGAAAGTTTCCTTCTATTCCTATCTTTTGCAGTGTTTTTAACAGGAAAGAGTGCTGTATTTTTTCGAATGCTTTTTCAGCATCTATAGAGATGAACATGTGATTTTTTACCTTCAATCTGTTTCTGTTGTGTATTACATTGATTGATTGATT
The DNA here is from genome assembly GCA_029593785.1 of Cabassous unicinctus. Lineage (NCBI taxonomy): Eukaryota > Metazoa > Chordata > Mammalia > Cingulata > Chlamyphoridae > Cabassous > Cabassous unicinctus. Next base: position 3,043 of record JAQZBX010105795.1, read on the forward strand.
TATATTGAAAATATAAAAAAATCCTTGCATACCCGAGATGAAACCCACTTGGTCATGCTGTATAATCCTTTTGATATGTTGTTGAATGTGATTAGCAAGTATTTTGTTGAGGATTTTAGTATATAGGTTCATTAGAGAAATTGGTGTGTAATTTTCCTTTCTTGTGGTATCTTATTTGGTTTTGGTAGTAGGGTAATTTTGGCATCATAGAATGAGTTAGGCAATATTCCTTCTACGTCTATTTTTTTGGAACATCTTCAGCAGAATTAGTGTTAGCTCTTTAAGGAATGTTTGGCAGAATTCAACTGTGAAAACATCTGATCCTGGGATTTTCTTAGTTGCGAGGTTTCTGATTACTGAGTCTCTTTACTTTTATTTTATTTATTTTTAATTTTGGATAAAAATTCAATTTTTCACAATACATACCAATAGTTGTAAAATGATATATAAATACATATGTATATATGTGCATTTGTTTACATAAATGTTATTATATATACTTTTTTAAAGGTGCTTAGATTATCTAAATATTGCTCAGAAATTACAGGGATTCCTGTGTTCTCCACCTCCCACACCTCCAACAACATCCCACAGCACCATCCTTCATCAGTGTGGCACAACACCCACAATGGATATAAACATCCTGGGGCCTTGCCACCAAGCATAGACCACAGTTCACCTCGTAGACCACACTCTCTCCCACACAGTTCTGCATGGTATATGCTGATGCAAAATGGCCTACCTCTGTTGCCACAACACCACTCAGGACAACCCCAAAGTCCCAAAGTAGCCCATGTATTTCAACTGTCTCCCCCCTCCCTGCCCCCAAAATGTCCAGTGGCCACCGGCTCCACCTCACTGTTACAATTTCCTCCATTGCTTGAATCACAATATATCTACAACAGAACACCACCAAGACCACTCTAGTCCACAGCTCCTCACCCAATCCTGAGGGGAATGGGATGGTGTTGTCCACTCCACCTCCAAGTGAGAGAGGGCTTATATCCCATGGATACAGTGAATGGGATTATCCTGCCTACAGCTGCAGGCCCTCAACATTCCCTGGGATGGCCGTTGCCCATCGTCGTCTCCTCACCAGGTTATTGGATGAGTCCATTGAGCTGTAGGATAGGAGTCGCAGCTCTACTGAGATTCTAGGCAAGGTTGGCACATAGGTAGGCCAGAGGCTTCAGTCTCTGTAACTACACCTAACAACTCCAGCATCAAATATAAGTTTGAATAGAAGGGACTGAATGACCATGTATAGGTAGGATTTATTTGAGTCCAACTCTGTCACTCTCAGAAGCACAGATCCCAATGAAGAGCCCACTAATTAGGCATCAATCTCTGGGGCTATCTCCACTTATATAGGACCTGGGTGTCTACAGAGCCCTCAGGGGTCCATCTGTGTGGGGTGATATCCACTTTGGTGTTCTATGAGATCCTACTGAGGTGTGTGTAAGCATTACTTCTGGGATTACAACCACACTCTCTTTGAAGTCTCTTAGTCACGTGAACTCATTTCTCTTTAGCGTTTCCCCCTTTTATTCAAGGTCTTTTTCCAACCGTGTTGTCAGTTGGCACTTGTTATTAATCCTTCATTGCCAGGGAGGCTCATCCTGGGGAGTCATGTCCCATGTTGGGGGGAAGGTAATGCAGTCATTTGCTGAGTTTGGCTTAGAGAGAGGCCACATTTGAGCAACAAGGAGGCTCTCAGGTGGCAACCTTTAAGCACCCTTTAACTGTAGGTTAAGTTTCAATTAGAAGAGCAAATACTCATAAGGCTAGTTCTCAATAACAAGAACCCATCAGTGGGCCATCCTCTTTTGCCAGACAGTGCCTCTGCCCTCAGGGGACTGTTGCTGCTCCCTTAGGGAATGTAGCAGAGATCTCCAGGCTGGGAATTCAGATTCCCTTATTTATTGAGAAATTGTCTACCCACCGTGACCATGCCCCATCCCTTGATCATTTGAACAATTTTATATATCTTTCACGTATATTCAGATGGACTTACTCCCATGAATCTCGCATCCCAGACAACACCCACCAATGATCCTCTGCAGCCCCCTTTGTAACCCTTCTGTGATCTAAACTTTTCTTGAACATGAAGCCCATATAATAACAAAATACAATCAAAAGGGAAAAGAAATAATAATAATAAGCTTAAATGCAAGAGATAAGTACAAGGAAACTCAGAAGAAAAAAATAAAGAACTAAACTAAAAATATAATATAATTAGCAGATTGGGACATTCAAAAAAATGGGAAAAAAAAACAAAAAAAAAACCTTTTTTAAAATAAATTATTTTTTTCCCCTTTTATCACTGTATTATCGGAGGTCCAGTATACTGTGACACCTTCCCCCTCACATTCCCCAGTGTCTCCCAAATTTTGATTTAATTTTCAAAGAAGTTTTAGGTCACAGCAAAGTCACACACAGAATACTAGAGACTCCCACATACCCAACATCCCTCCCTCTTCCCCACCCCATATTAAACCCTTTTTTTAAATGGATATTAGCATTGTTATAACTGTTATACAGAGAGTAAAATATAGCAACTAAAACATGTCAATGTTTTACAGTATAGTTTACTTTTTAGACTGTATAGTTTAATAATTTTTGATGATATTTACCATGTCCTGTGTCCATTACTGTAAGGTAATGAAGAATATTTCCCATGACCACTAAATTCTCCATTTGATCTTTTCTGTTCCTGCCTTCCCACCCCCTGGGGCATATGACTCTCCCCTGTCTTGGCTCATGAGTTGACAAGATTCACAGTTACATGCCCTGGGTATTCTAACCCGCTCTTCCTAATCTACCTGTTAATTCTGCACCACCAAACCCTGTAAAATGTCTACCCACATGTCCTATCCTTCAATATGTAACTATACTCTTTCAATTTACCATAGATTATGTCCATAAGGGTGATGGCTCGCAACCTACCCTTCTCTCTCTCTCCCTTGTTAGCCTATCTTTCAGTCAGTGGTTCACAGAAACTGTTAACTTTCCTCAATTCAAATCAATGAGGCCTAAACTGTTCATCCTTCAATGCCTGGCTTGCTTCACTCAACATAAGATCTTCAAGACTCATCCATGTTTTTCCATGTGTTAGCACTTTATTCCTTCTAACAGCTGAGTAATATTCCATTGTATGTATCTACCACATTTTGCTTATCCATTCATCTGTTGATGGGCACCAGGGCTGATTCCAACTTTTGGCAATTGTGAACAATGCTGCTATGAACATTGGTGTGCATATATCTGTTCGTGTCTTTGCTTTCAATTCTTCCGGGTATATACCCAGTAGTGGAATTCCTGGAACATATGGAAGATCTATTGTTAGGTTTCTGAGGAATTGATAAATTGTCCTTAACAGTAGCTGGACCATTCCACAATCCCACCAGCAGTGGATGAAGGTTCCTATTCCTCCACATCCTCTCCAACCCTTATATTTGGCTGTTTTTTTAATAGCTGCTATTCTGATGGGTGTAAGATGGTATCTGATTGCGGTTTTGATTTGCATTTCCCTAATAGCTAGCGATGTCAAGCATGTTTTCATGTGCTTTTTAGCCATTTGTATTTCTTCCTTGGAGAAGCATCTTCTCAGGTCACTTGCCCATTTTTTAAATGGGTTATTTGTCTTTTTATTTTGAGGTGTAGGATTTCTTTATATATGCAGGATTTTAGGCTCCTTTCAGATATGTGATTGCCAAATATTTTCTCCCATTGGGTAGGCTGCCTTTTTATTTTCTTAATAACATCCTTTGAGGTGCAGAAGTTTTTAATTTTGATGAAATCCCATTTATCTATTTTTTTCTATTTTTTCCCTTGCTGCTAGTGCTTTGGTTGTGAAGTTCATAAAATCAATTCCTATTATAAGATCCTGTAGATGCTTCCCTACATTATCTTCCAAGGTCTTTATGGTTTTGGCTCTTATATTTAGATCTTTGATCCATCTGGAGTTGATTTTTGTATGAGGTGTGAGATGGTATTCTTCTCTCATTCTTTTGGATATGGATACCGAGTTCTCCAAGCACCACTTGTTAAAGAGGCCATTCTCTCCCAACTTAGTGGGCTTGGTGGCCTTTTTGAATATCAGAGGACAGTAAATGCGAGGATATATATCAGAACTCTCAATTCAGTTCCACTGGTCAGTAGGTCCATACTTGTGACAATACCATGTGGTTTTGATCACTGTAGCTTTGTAGTATCTTTTAAAGTCAGGTAATGTGATACCTCCAACTTCATTTTTGTTTTCCAATATATCTTTGGCAATTTGGAGCCTCTTACTTCTCCAAATATATTTTGTGGTTAGTTTTTCCAGTTCCTTAAAAAGTACCGTGCTGATTTTTATTGGGATTGCATTAAATCTGTAGATCAGTTTGGGTAGGATAGACATACTAATGAAGTTTAGTCTTCTTATCCATGAACAGGGCATAGTTTTCCATTTGTTTAAGTCTTCTTTGATTTCCTTTAACAGTGTTGTGTAGTTTTCTGTATATAAGTCCTTTACATATTTAGTTAAATTTATTCCTAGGTATTTGATTCTTTTAGTTACTATTGTAAATGGCATTTATTTCTTGATTTCCTTCTTGGATTGCTTGTTATTGGTGTACAGAAATGCTACTGATTTTTGAGCATTGATCTTTTCTATGTATTGGATCATATCATCTGCAACTAATGAAATTTTCACTACTTCTTTTCCAATCTGGAGGCCTTTTATGTCTTTTTCGTGCCTCTGTGCTTAGGAATGTACTTCTAAGACAATGGTAAATAGGAATGGTGATAGAAGGCATCCTTGTCTCATTCCCAATCCCAGAGGGAAGGCTTTTAGGATTTAACCATTGAAAATGATGTTGGTTTTGGGTTTTTCATATATACTCCTTATCATATTCAGAAAGTTTCCTTCTATTCCTATCTTTTGTAGTATTTTTATAAGGAAAGAGTGTTGCATTTTGTCGAATGCTTTTTCTGCATCTATAGAGATGATCATGTGTTTTTTTTCCAATCTGTTTATGTGGTGTTTTACATTGATTGATTTTCTTATATTGAACCATCCTTGCATTCCTGGGCTGAAACCCACTTGTCATGGTGCATAATCCTTTTGATATGCTGTTGAATGTGATTAGAAAATATTTTGTTGAGGATTTTAGCATCTAGGTTCATTAGGGAAAATGGTCTGTAATTTTCCCCTATTGTGGTATCTTTGTTTGGTTTTGGTATTAGGGTAATTTTAGCATCATAGAATGAGTTAGGCAATATTTCTTCTACTTCTATTTTTTGGAAGAGCTTAAGCAGAATTGGTGTTAACTCTTTCTGGAATGTTTGGTAGAATTGATCTGTGAAGCCATCTGGTCATGGTCTCTTCTTAGTTGGGAGGTTTTTGATGATAGAGTCTATCTCTTTACTTCTAATTGGACTGTTGAGTTCATCAATTTCTTCTTTCATCAATGTAAGCTGTTTGTGAGTTTCTAGAAACTTGTCCATTTCCTCTAAGTTATCATTCTTGTTGGCATACAATTTTTCAAAGTATCCTCTTATGATACTCTTTATTTCTGTGGGGTCAGTAGTGCTATCCCCTTGCTCATTCCTTATTTTGTGTATTTGAATCTGTTCTTTCTTTTTCTTGGTTAGTCTGGCTAAGGGTTTGTCAATTTTTTTTATATTCTTGAAGAACCATCTTTTGGTTTTGTTTATTGTTTCTAGTGCTTTCTTATTCTCCATTTCATTTAGTTCTGCCCGAATCTTTGTTATTTCCTTCTTTCTACTTCCTTTTGGTTTACTTTGTTGTTGATTTTCCAATTCCGCCAAGTGTGTGGTTAGGTCTTCAATTTTAGCTCTTTCTTCTCTTTTAATATATGAATTTATGGCTATGAACTTCCCTCTCAGGGCTGCTTTCACTGCATCCCATAGGTTTTGATATGTTGTGTTGTCATTTTAATCAGTTTCAAGGTAGTTGCTGATTTCTTTTGAGATTTCCCTCTTGACCCGCTGTTTCTCTAAGAGTGTGTTGTTTAACTTCCATATCCTTGTGTCTAACCTGTTTTTCTGGCCCTTAGTGATTTCCAATTTCATTCCGTTGTGGTCAGGGAAATTTCTTTGTATAATCTCAATCTTTCTGAATTCATTGAGAGTTGTTCTGTGGCCTGGCATGTGGTTTATCTTGGAGTGTGTTCCATGTACACTCGAAAAGAATGTAAATCCTGCTGTATTTGGGTGTAGTGTTCTGTATATGTCTACTGAGTCCAGGTCCACTAATATATTATTGAGAGCCTTTGTTTCTTTAGTGATTCTTTCTCTAGATGCTCTGTCTAATGATGATAATGGTGTGTTAAAATCCCCTGCTATAATTGTAGAGGCATTGATTTCTCCACTTAGTTTTTCCAGGGTTTGCTTCATGTATTTTGAGACACCCAGATTAGGTTTAATGTTTATGATTGTTCTCTGTTCTTGAGAGATTACCCCTGTTACTAATATATAGTTTCCATCTTTGTCTCTTACGATAGTTTTGCATTTAATGTCTATTTTGTCTGATATTACAAAAGCTACTCCTGCCCTTTTTTGGCTATTATTAGTTTGTAAAATGGTTTTCCAGCCATTCACTTTAAGCCTCCTTGAATCCCTGAGTCAAAGGTGGGTTTCTTGTAGACAGCATATAAATGGATCATATTTCCTTATCCATTCTGCCAATCTGTGTCCCTTGATAGGTGAATTTATTCCATTAACATTCAGTGTTATCACTCATAATGAATTTCTTACTTCAGCCATTTTTCTTTGGGTTAATATATGTCATATGTTGTTTAGTTTTTGTTTTTTTGTGGTGTTAGTTGCTTTTAAACTCTCCTCTAATTCTCTCTCCTTTGTTTTTCCTTTCAACTTGTAAAACTTCCTTTAGTGTTTCCTGAAGTGCAGATTTCTTACTGACATAATCTCTTAATTTCTGTTTATCTGTGAATATTTTAAATTCTCCATCATTTTTGAATGCCAGTTTTGCTGGGTAGAGAATTCATGGCTGGAATTTTTTTTTCTTTTAGTATTTTGACTATGTCATCCTACTGTCTTCTTGACTCCATGGTTTCAGATGAGAAATCAGCCCTTAATCTTATTGTGCTTCCCTTGTATATGATGGTTCTCTTTACTCTTGCTGCCTTGAGTATTTTCTCTTTGTCTTGAGAATTGGATATTTTGACAAGTATATGTCTTGAACATGGCCTGTTGGAATTTATACTGTTTGAAGTGTGCTTTGCTCCCTGGATCTTCACATCCATCTCTTTCAATATGGTTGGGAAGTTTTCAGCCATTATTTCCTTCAACACTTCTGCTGTTCCATTTCCCTTCTTTTCTCCTTCTGGGATGTCCATAATGCGTATGTTTGTGTGTTTTGTGTTGTCAGTTGATTCTCTGAGTCCGTGCTGGATTTTTTCTATCATTTTGTCTAGTTTTTCTACTATCTGTTTGATTTCAGATGCATTGTCTTCCACATCACTAATTATTTCTTCTGCCTGTTGAAATCTGCTGGTATGTGAATCCAACGTCTTTTTGTTTCCTTGGATTGTGCCATTGGTCACCATCATATCCATTATCTTTTTGGGAGTGTTTACAATTTCTTCAGTATGTTCTCCCAGTGTCTTCTTTATATTCTTAAACTCTTCCTTCGCTTCTTTAATTTAGTCCATGATATTTGTTTGGAAAGCTTTGATTAGTTGTTCAATGTTCTGCTTCACTTCCTGGTTTTTAGTTTGTTCATTGGATTGGTCCATGTTTTC